>WAAE01006536.1:0-20299 GCA_013400495.1 Nicator chloris | reverse complement strand
TTTTTTTGCTTGGGACAAAAGGCTGTTGCTATTGGCCTGTTTTAAGGCACTGGTCAAACAGGAACCCCAGCTTCATTGCAGAGGGATAGACACAAGCTCTGCCAGTTGGAGCACCAGCAGAGGCTAAAACTGCAGAATCATATTTTTTCAAAAAAATCTGATTTATTGGTCAATTTTATGCTTAAACAACTGCTTTTTAGAACACGATGAAATTCATAACAGCCAAGGCAACAGCAGCATAGCAACAGACGTTGCTACTCAGAATAGAATCATAGGAATGATTCTGACAACTCCATCCTTTCCATGCCAGGCATACATTTGTACACAAGAACAGTCTACGGAAGACATGCACGCTTCCAAGTCTTGCCAGGGCTCAAGTTTTAGACTAAGAGCACCAGAATCAAGAATGCTGTTATCCCACAGTCAAATACAATGCAGCAATCCCTGCATCACAAGACACGCTAGGAATCCCTAACAAATGAATCTTCAACATCTCAGCACAGTGCTAAAAGCTAAAAAGGTTCACTGTGCCAAGCCTCAAAGGACACCCCTGCCACAGGTCTCCCAAAGTTTCCAATGCCCACACTGCCCTAAGCAGTGGGTGAAATACATTATTATTCTTTGGTTAAAACTAAGAAATGTGTCAGGACATAAGCCCTGAGCAAGGGTTTCTCTAGTCCAAGATGGCACACCTCTCTTCATTAAAAGGCTTTACCAATTTATCTTCAGGTTGTACATAACATTACAACACCTATAATGCACCACTTCCTCAGGAAAAATTGTTATTTTGTGAACATCCTTTAACACTATGTAAGACATATCCCAGACCAAAACTGAGGACAGACCAGCAGTGCTCATGTCACATCCTCTTCCTAGGAATCCTCACAAAAGAAGGATGAAAGGCCTCAGCTGTACAGTCTCTGACTGTGCAAGTGTAACAAGACCCAGAGCAGGATTGCTTTCGGGAACATCATGAGAACAGGTGGCATCTCCAAGTTCAATTGCAACAGAAGCTCATTCCAAATAACCTGCATCAATTGTCCACTATTTTCAGATCACAGGTGCATATAAATGACTCTCCTAGAAACCTTGCTCTCTGCTTCAAAGGACAACCCATCACAGGAATAAGAAGCTCCAATTCTAATGGAAGTTGCATTTTCATTCCCACTGGAAGGAAGTTCTAGAGTTTCACTTTTCTAATTACTTCTGATCCATTGGCATCCATTTGTTTTTATGTTGTCATTGTCTATTAGCAGCACTGTCTCGCTGCCTCTTTTTTCTAAATCTAAAATAGCAAGTGTAACAAAATAAAGACTGACAAAAGTTACAAAACAAAATACTTTTCATTTTTCTCTAGCAAGGAAATATTTTCACTGCTTTTTTCAATCTAATAATCCTTTTCTGTATTCAGTCTAATTTCTGGAGCCTTAATCCCAAAATGTGTGCTGTGGGAGTTAAGCTGCCTGCAATACAAAGCTTAACTCTGAAATGGCACAGCCAGTATTTTTGGCTCAGACTTTTGAGAAATTTTTTTTCACTTGTAAGAAAGCTGTGACAAGGTACAAAGAGCCATTTGAGATAAGAACAGGGGGAAAAAAGAAGCTGTGATGGCTGAGATACAGCTAGTAAGTAGCCTGAAAATTCAAGAGGAAAAACATTGACCTGAAAAGGTACAGAACTGTATGAAAGGAAATCAGGGAGTCAGCAGACAGAAATTCAGCAAGACTGATGATTGGCCAATTCCAAGGAGAAATGAAGGCCAATGCTTCCTCCCTGGATCCTTTTATCAGGAGTACTGAGCATTCTGGTGTTCAGCCTTGTATCCTGCATGTCCCAGCTAGGACCAATCAATGCCTTCCCTCCTCTTTTCACTTGTCTGTGTTCTGCTTGCAGACACTCTGAGCACAGCAAAGAATGCCTGAACAAAATGACCCGGGGAAGGAGAGTTAAGAGGTAGACACAGCTCCTGTGCTCTCAAAACACATTTAACCAATACTGCACTCAAGGTCATGCCACAGCCTTAGAATTTATATTTCTGGAAAGTAGTCTATACAAATATTAGCTTCAACTACTAAACTGAACAAAGATTGCTTAGAAGTAACGGAAGTAGTTTAAAAGTTTAGTTTAGAATTAACTAAGGCCCAGTCAGAAGTTGGAAAAAGTAATTTAAAAATCAAAATTAAGCAACAACTGTATCAAAATGTGTTCCCTAAAACATTAAATATCTGAACATTAACTTTAGTTAATAAATGTATGTCTTGCTTCCTATTGCACAAAAGATCAAAAATGTAATACCTTTTGGGTTTAATATTGTATTATTCAAAGACAAAAGGATTTAATTAAAACCTTTTGCATAGATGTCTAAATAGAAATACCACAAAGTCATTCAGTCATGTACACATCACAACTTCTTGAGTTAGGTAGGCATTACAAAAGCTAGTACTTTCAAAAACAATCTGAAAAGCTTTTGAATTTTTTTAATTGATATATCAACCATTCTTGATAGAAATACTATAATCTGCTGTGAGTTAAAAAAAAATCTATATCACAAAACAGAATTTCTAGGAATGAAGACAATTGAAAGCATTCATCAAAATCCCTGCCTTTCTGAGGTCTAAATTTATTCAAGGCAATAAAAAGCCTATTATTTGGACCTGAGTTGAAGCACTTAGTGCTCTATTTCAGGAAAATCTTCAATTTTAACTCTGTACTAATTGTTATTTATGCTAATTGGTCACTGTACATATTAGGAAAGTTATGAAAAGCAATGCAGTCGTATGTATTTTTTTCTACAGCCTGTTCAGGACATTTAATTTTTAATTCTCTTTTTTGTATTGCTCTTGTTCTAAGCCTGACAGGGCTAGGAAGAAGAAGGCAGAGCAGAGAGTGGACCCGACTGTGCACCCTGACTATACACAGAATATTCATCTCAAGAGTAAGAACAGAGTGTGCATTGCTTTAAAATCCACCCCACAGACACAACAAATACACAACAGGAGCTGAGCTGGCAGTTTGTCATACAGGCCAGCAATACTCCAAGAATATGATGACATTAAGGGAAGCTTTTGAGGGGAATTTGACAGAAGCGGAGGGCGGTTTGGTTACAGAGGAAAGACAAGGTTAGTCCCAGGCATGAAAACAGGAGAGCTGGAGAGAGAGATGAAATACAAGATTCAAGGGGATGAGACTATACATATTCTTTATAGGGTACCTATAGGAAATTTGGATAAGTTGGCTAGATGAGCAGGATTTTCAGAAAAAAAGTTGATAATACCCAACATTACATTTCTTGCTTCTTCACTAGTGCAGTGCAGGGCCTACCCCTCCTCCCAATGCCTTTTTCTTATTTCTTCCCCCATGTAATTCCTACATACTTTGACTTGTGGTAATTGTCAGAATTTTAATTCTTCTTTCCTGATTTCCTCCCCTAACTGACAGTGCAAAATTTTAAAAGGAAGCTAGCTTCTTTTTGGATTAGAAATGGCTTGGACTCTGCAGAGTCAGAATAGTCTATGAAGATGCTGCTCTATTCAGCTTAAATATAACTATGGGCCAGACAGCACATTTTATTTCTCTTGAAGACATTCAGATCAAATGTAGTTTTCATCAGGAGATACAGATCCGCAATACCCTGGATAAAACTCGGATTCCTCTGGGTGGGCTTGGGTGGCACGGAACTCACCCACACTGACAGGTATCAAGCTGTGTGCTCTACTAATGATAACTTGCCTGCATATGTGTTGGCCTTGCTCAAGAGATCTGTGCATGCATGCATGTCAGCAAAAGCACGAATCCCCAGGCAGTTGATAGGATGAAGCTGGGATTCCAAAAATTCACAGCAAGTCCTCTTCACATCCTGTAGTTGCAAGAGACCAGCTGCTGGGAGCAGTACCTGAAAGGAGAAGCAACAGCTGGTTAATGTCCCACTTCAATTCTGATGTTATACAAGAGTATTATCAATATTAAGAAAACAAACCATTAGAAAACCAAGGCTAAAACAAAGAGGAAGATTTCAGCACTATGCAACTGAAGAAGTTAAAACTCAGCACAAGTTTGGTTTTACATCCCTACAGATACCACTTAGAATAACAAGCAACATCTCTACCATTGTGTTCGCTGGGGAAGTCATTCCACAAACTGTAACTCACACTTTATTTAAACTCTTCCAATATTCATTCACAAGTTCCCTTCTTACATTTCCCAGCATTTCATAATTACATCTCATTTCCAAGCCTTCAATGTTGGATATTTTTAAAAGAAAGTTTTCTGGACCATGATAGAATATGTAAATCTTATTTGCATGCAAGCATTGGACACTGTAACTTTTTTTTGTTAGCATCAAAAATAAGCATCTTTATGCAAGAGATTCCAGTAAGGACTGATTTCAGCTTCCCCAGAACTCTGTGACCTTCTTGGAAGAATGATAATTCAAGATTGTCTGGCAATCAACATAGACAGAAAAAATGAAGGATCATACATTTAACAAGAGTGTGACTTGAATATCAACAGTTAATGAAAGAGAAATTAAGAAAAGACACAAATGTGATTGCACTGAGATACACCGACTATTGCTAAGCAAAATACTTAAAAATTAGTTTAAATCTTAGACAATTCTTGGAAATATTTAATAGGTTTAACAAAGTGGAAAAGATGTAATAAGCACAAAAGTCAGTGTCACACAACTGAAAACAACTTTAGTAAGCTTAAAGGTCATTAATTACAAGGTTGAAAGAGTACAGTGAAATAGTTTTATTTTAGCACCTGTTTATGTAAATGTTAAGACAATATTACTAATACAATTTATATTACCAGAACACAGAATTAGTTATAACAGTGAGTACATAAATTCATTTGATAGTTAATTCTGTGATAAGATATAATCATTAACTTACATAGCAAAAATCAATGCTAGAAATCTACTACAAGTATTTATTTACACAACTTCTCATCAAATCAGAATACCAAATGGAAAGATGAAATTTGAGAATGGCATGGAGAAAATAATATTTGTATTCACAGTTACCTTGGCTTACTTATATGAACAGTAAAGGAATGTTACAAGAACCAGATCACTCTTCATTATGAGAAATTTATGTCAGTTCTGAGATCACTGTAACTGAGCTTGCAAAGTCAGAGATTTCAGTACATTTTAGTTATCAGAAAACAAAACATTCAAGTCTAAACGTGTTTTATATTCTGCTGCTAAAAAGGAAAAGAGAGGCTAAGTGCATCAAATCTATCCCGCTGAATTACATATTGGGCTTTGGTTACTAGGCAACAAGAGCTGTGATAACATCTAGCTATTTTCATTTATACCTATCAAACTGTTGGTCTGAAAGCCATAACAACCTGCATTCAAAAATACAGTTCCATCACAGTCAGATTTACTCTGCTGAAGCCAGGGGCAGAACTAAAGAGGGAAAGAATACCAAAACAACCCAAACTCCTCACAAATCCATAAGAAAAAAAGAAAAAAAAAAGACTACATTAAAACTGTGGTACAGGTTAAGTTTAACTGCTGCTGCCTCTGAATTGGTCAGTTATAGCTCAGATTTATTTCCAAAAATAGCCAGTAGAGGGTATCATAACTTTCCTTTAAACATCAAAAATACTGTAATGCGCATATTGCTTTGTACTGCAAGAAATGCAGAGGTGAAAAAAAGTATCTCTGAATCTTTTTCTTGTTCTATGAAAATATATTCTCATCATGGCTATATTTTTTATAATCAAAGAAAACTGAAGAGATTATTATTACAGATGGCAAATAAGAAATTATGTATTCTCTTTCTTTGTGTCAAAATTGTGGTGATGAATCTTGGAGTGACTGCTAGATTTCCTAGAGCAAATGATTTAACCCTTACAAGCCTATGAAGACTCCTCTCTGGTTATTTCCTTTTGGTTCTCCTTCCTACAGTGACATGCCTGTTCCCAAAGCTCTGTGCACCCATCATGCCAAATACATCTTTGCAACCCCAGTGGGACAGAAAGGACTGTGACCAGGTGCAAGTATTTGTTTTAAAATCCACCTGCAATGTCACCTGCATAGTCAGGAGGGATCCACTTAAGGCCTGGAATTTGGGTCCGTGTTTTCACTGGAGTAGATTCAAGCCCTTCACAACAACTCAACTAGATCATCAATCTGTAAATGAGGCTGCTGCCCTCTCTTGTGGCCCTTCAGGTACCTGCCAGGAGTATGTCAGGGGCTGAGGGTACTAATGATGCCTGCAGCTTTTCTCCCTCCTTTTTCACCTGACAGCATTATGACTCTGTTCATCTTTGTGCAGCTGGACATATTCAGCTCACATGACTGAAATGTGTGCTGAGCTTGGAAGTGAGGAGCAGCTGGTACAGGCAGGCACCTCTCCAGGTGCTCACAGGCCCACCAGCTCACCAGGAACACATTTACAACAGTCCCAAAGAGATACAGCCTGCCTGACTGATGAACAAACCTCTACAAGGAAAGAAGGCTCAGAGGACAAGGGTGATGAACTCAGGGAAGAAAATACAAGAATGAGCATCTAATGGCATAAAGAAAGTCAAACTCATCTCCACGTAAGGGGGACTGGAGGGTGACTTTCCCTTTAGATATATGGCTGTACCAGTAAGTCACCAGGTTATGCAAACAGCCTTTTCTAAAATAATTACTAGCATATAATGTCTCCCCCACCTAGCCAGGCCAGCAGGGGGAGAAGTACGTATGTGACATGGCTCAGTCCCACAAAAAGTGTACAACCGAAAAACCAACAGGAGGAGCTCTCAAGAGAGCAATAGGCTTGAGAGGGCTTTAGCCCACGTATTCCTTCCCGGTGAACTGGAGATGCCCACCATCCTGACAGTGGGCATATACAGATCAGTAATGAGAATCTCTTTTGCATAGTGATCCAAATGTATATTTCAACTGCTATGCCGTGCTTGTGTTGTGATTTCAGCATATTGCAGTATGACTCTACCAAATCAAAACACAACTCTATGGAGTACCAAGTATCTTCACAACAGTAAATTTCATGGCAAACATGAAATCCCGCTCAAGGACTATCCAGAAGAAGCTGGTCTGAGCAGCTGCCCTGGGGTGCCTCCATACCAGACAAGGGTGTTCATCCTGCCTGAGGGCTGCTAGATGACCTGACAGGCACGTCCCTTGGACTGGTACCACTTCTTCAACACACAAGGTTTTAGTAACCGCCCTGCTACCTGAGAATGGGGGAACAAGTCCAGTGGATGGAGCCACCAGGATGCTCCAGAGGGCTGGAGCATGTGATATTACTAGCAGAAGCTAAGGAAACTGCATTTGTTCAGCCATAAAAGAAAAAAAAGAGAGATCTTACTACAGTCCACAGCTACCTCATGTGAAGGTAGAGACGAGTGAGCCAGACTGTTCTTGAAGATGCACTGCTGTAGGAAAAGTAGGTACATAATAAAATCTGACCAGAAAAAAAGGAGTTAGGTTGCTTTTTCTGTTTTTTGTTGTGTTTTGTTGCGTATTTTTTAAGTGAGGCTGGTTAAGCCCCAGAACAGGTTGTCCCAACCAGCTACAGAATATCCATTCCTGGGAGATACTAAAAATTCAAGGAACAGGCCTCTCAATGTGCTTTTAAAAAGCTTGGTGAAAAGTAAAATTTAAACTGATTAAAGCTTTTTGCCTGTTAATTTAAATCAATTTGATCCACTAATTTTATATCCATCCAAGCTGTCCTCTTTGCACTCCTTTTTGTACTGTGAGATTTCCTAGACAGACCATATTGTGATACCTGACATATGAAGATGCTTAAGATAATATTTTCTTCTCTGCTATTTTCAAATTTCTTGTAATCATCTTAAAATTTCTGCCAGGAATATTTGCCCAAATTCAAACTGATTGCCACCAAAACCACATTAAGATCAGTATAATGTCAATAGGAAAATAGTGAAAAATCATATTGAAGCTTTTGAAAACAAGATCCCACAACATAAACAAACCCAACATTTCTCAGAACACTGAAGTACTTTTCAAGCAAATAAGCCAATAAAAATCAGAGCAGTGTATGCCAAGAGAATTTAAATGTGCTGTCTAAAATAGAAAAATTCCATTCTTTACTGCATGGAAAGCAAAGAAAACAGATCTGTAACATTAGGAAAGATACTAATCTGGAAATGCAGATGCATGAGAATCCAAACACACTACAATACAACACAGAAGCACACAGTTGCATTAGCAAGTTACATCACAGATATTGCATATTTTCAGTTGCAACATTAAAATGAAGTAAATCTCAGAGAACAGCAGTTATGTTAATGCCTGTAATAAAAATATCCTGAGGAAATAGATTAAGGTCTAACATTTATTTCTAAGTTTTAAATAACTATTTCAGCAAACTAAGCTCCTTCATTTGCTGTTCACATTATCATAGCACGGGGAAGAAGGAAATTAACATAGTGGTTAAATATAATCCAAATTGTCTTATTTTTTCATTCTCATCTACATGCATCTGTGCTGTAATTAAAACTGTGGTTTGTAACTGAAGTGTAGTCTAAATTCTAGTAAAATCATTCAGCACGACATTGAAATTATGCTGTTTGGGAGTATGCATACAAAAACACTAAAATAGACACAAATATTTTAAGGCATCTGTGGGATAAAATGTGGAAGTTTCAATTTTGGAAAATTCAACCCTGCTGGAATTTCTGTACAAACAACATGTGCATGTTAAGTGCGGTGTTCCAGTGTTAAAATACAAAAATAAGAGGCTGCAGTGGAATTGAAGACGTGCAGGAGCTGCAAGTTCAGACCATGATGTCATGTGGCCTATGAAGTATACCTTCTGCATATCTTAACATCCTCAAGGCCATGGCACAATGAAGACATGGATGTATTAATTCTTCCTTTAGCTCAATGAGCCCCATGTAACTAAAAATCAGGTGCAGGTGGCAGTTTCATAGCATCACAGGAAGGAATCAGATCACTAAACAGTCCTATTCCTTCACATTCCCTTTGTGCTAGGTACAAATTGGTAGAGCACCCCTTCAGTAGAAAATGACTAAATAATCACGGAAATGTAATATTTTAAATTATTGACATGATCTACAAAATACTAAGCAGCTCCCAACTTGGAAATCAGTGTGACAGATTCAAATGGAGGATAAAGAAAAACTAACTGTTTTACAGATCCATTTTTGAACTTGCATCATAATCTGTACTTAAGAGTCCACTTCAGTTAGTGACATGCAATAGGAAGTAACCAATTTGGTCAAAAAGCAGCTTTTGAAGACACAGCACCTTAGAAGATTAGTCTGAATGAACTACTAATTATTAATAAAAACATTAGGTACAGTGGTGGGGTTTCTGTTGTTTTCTTGGGATTTTTTTGAAGGAGGACAGTGTGGAAGTTTTTCAAGGGATTTGGGATGCAGTTAGTGGTTGCTGAAGTGCAGAAACAAGATTCCTGAAGCAAATAAAATTACGGAAGAGTCACTTATTTAAGTAATACGCTATAATAAGGAGTATCCATCTGGTCTACCAGGGAGAATCACGCAGTCTTGCTTGGCTCCATGGTTCTCCTACCTCTTCTCTACCAGAACAGTGCCTAACCATCACATGAAAGTGCATTTTGGCATAAGCTTTCACACAAGAGAGACAGATTGATTTCCTAGTCTGATGGTTATTTTTGTTAACAGTCAGAAGCTTAGCCTTTCAGACCCTTTTCTTCTCTTAAAATATACTGGCAATAGAAATGAAACATTCTCTCACAGAGTAAAACATCATGAACCTAAAATAATTTTAGTTAGAATTTTAGATTTTTCTTTCAGTGAAAAAAATTGCAGACATTTCGATTTTATAGGAACAAGGTTCTTGATTTGAAGTTTGGCCACTGAATTTAAGTATGTGTATAGTAAGGAATCTAAAATGAAAGCTCGGAATCCTTCATCATACTTTAATTAATTCAGTTTTTAGAAGATTACATAGCTGCATAAAAACACCATCATATTTTCTTAGGGACAGCATAATTTAAACGAGACTAACCTCGAGTCTGAACAAAGCTACTTCTGATATTGTGTCATTCAGGAACTGGACAATTTGTTCTTTAATTACAGCACCAGAAGTGCTACCCAGTCAAATCATATACATAGCTACCCTGCAAAAGGATTAGAAGAAGCTGAAAAGATTAAGCAGGCAGGATAACATAACTCGCACTACATGGTCTGCTTTCTTCCTGTAAAGGCTGACCCACATACAGAATCGCTGCCTCAGCTGATGCTCAGAGCTTTCAGGGAGCTTCAGCCACGGTTCTGAACTGCAGCATCCCAACCTCCAGCACCAGGCCACCCCCAGCTCAGACCCCACTGACACACACAGTCGCCTTGGGTATACCAAAGATTACTATCACACAAACGTTTTCAAAAGATTGCCTAAAAATGAAGATGTAAAGGGTTGACAAAAAACTAAAAATGTTCATTTGTTGTTTTTTAAAGTATACAAAAAACCTTTGAGGAAGCAGGGAGAGGGGAAGGAAAAGAATTGTTGGTTTGCTGGGGTTTTTTGTATGTTACAGACTGACTTGTGGCAAAAAAGGTTTCTTCTCCTAGTATAACTTAGCATTTTCTGACAATTTAAAAGAGAGGGCTTGAAAGGCCATTTGCAAAATCCTAAACTTGGGCAGGAAACAAACAGCAGCATAAATGGGATAGCAGATTGTAAGCCTTTGCTTGCTCTATTATTTCACTCTCTGGCACAAAAGATGCATCTATACTACCAAGTCTTAAAGTAATACAAAACAAAGAACTAAGGACAACAGAAATAGCATGAAGTAGAAATGATTTCTGTGCATGGTGCTTATCTTCAATACAAAAATTATGTCAAGATTAACATCTAATATGCAGTAAATGGTCCTTCAGTGGACTCAAAACACATTTGATTACTTCAAGCTTTCACCATAATTATGTTTTTGCAGTTTATTAAGATAATCTTTTACTTATCATTCAGTTTCCTACAACAGACTATAATTATATTCTAGAAATGTCACAGAGGATTTCTGAGAAAAAAAAAGCACTAGGCTTAGTGAAAAAAAATTCATAAATGCTTTAATCTAGATGCTGTGCTTAAAAAATTCAGGTATGTAGAGCCAAAATTCCCAACGAAAACAGCATCTACAGCTTCCCATTTGGTTTTTCTTTGCAGATGCAGGTTTAGTACATACATTTCATGATTTAAAGCACAACCAATATCAAGGAAACAGAAACATTTTCAAGGAAGCCTTTATGCAGCTTCCAAAATTTCATCTTATGTGTCGCAGCATATCCTGAACCTACTTGCAAGTAAGAGAGATCAACCATGGAGTCTCTTTAAGTGACTTAATTTACTCATAATAAGCACCTTGAATTTCACAGGGAGGTGGACAAGCACACATGCATTCATTTGAGCAAATCACCTCTGCACTTGTTGGCAAGGGCTACTTTTCAGGTTTTGCCACAGGTAGCTTTATGGTCATACAAAGAAAGAGAGACACGGATGCATGCCTACAGGAAAGGTCATAGCTGAGACAAAAGTAGCTGCTTTCATCCAACTTGACATAGAAGCATCTCTAGCACTGCCTGGCAGTGTGATGATTTCAAAGACTCAGAAAAGTTGTACAAACTTTCAGTCTGAGAAGGCAGTTTGCATGCCTTCATTATTAATGTTTAGCTAAAGGGCAACCACATCATAGCAAGGCAAGATGAAAGCATCAGGTTTTAGAATCACAAAACCTGTGATGTCAGTCCTGATTATTTCTGATCTACCCAATGGTCATATCATATCTGATATTCTTTTTCTTTTTTTTTTCTTTTTTTTTTTTAAATCATAGAATGGCCTGGGTTGAAAGGGACTTTTAAGATCACCTAGTTCCAACTCCCCTGCTACAGGCAGGGACACCTTCTATTAGACCCAGTTGCTCAGAGCCCCATCCAACCCGGCCTTAAACACCTTCAGCGATAGAGCAGGCACAAGTTCTCTAGACAAATAGTCTATTCAAGTCTGCAAACTCTTTTAGGCCACACCAGACTTAGAGCTTGTTGCTGTAATACCTCTCAAAGGAATCCCCATCACAGCTGGCCCATAAAACAAAGAGTTAAAAATATTTTCCAGGCTAGTCTCGAACTTCACAGTTTTCCAGAAAAATGTTCAAATAATAGGTATTATAAAATCATATTAGGTATTATAAAATCCAGGCCTTCTAAAATGAAAAACCAACATGTCTCCCTAGTCAACTGCACCAGACAAAAAGAGAAATCTCAGTTGCCTTTTACAGAAGGAAATGGCAAAAAATTTTGCCTTTGTTAGAACAGTTTTTGTCTAGCTCTGCTACAACCAGCTAGGAATGTCCTCCAGTCTGAGTCACATTGGAAGCAATTTTGGCATCTGATTCGAGACAGAATCTGTTATGTCCTCCATCCTTCCCTAGTATGTGGTTAAACCCAGTATTTAACGAAAAGAAGCTTCACAGCATTGCTCTGCTTCCACCAGCACCATCCCTTCCCATCTTCCCCTCTTCTGAGGAAAAGGGGAAAAGGAAACCTAGGATGGAGATTATTAGAACAGGTGAACTCAACTCAGATCTGGACTTCAGGTGGTCTCACCTAACTAGGGAGGTAAACCTTAAGAGGTGAAAATACCTGCTTTGAAACACTATCCAATCTTTGCTTTGCAAATGCTTTGAAACACTCTCTATCTAATGGTAACACAGGTATCATTTCCAAGGTTCACAGGTAATCATTTGGAAACCAACCAGCACAGCTAGAAAGCAGCACTGCTCACCTTGGGCATCCTAGGCAAGCTGCATTCATGCATTTTGCAGCAATGTGTTCTATTCATTTAGGCAGTCAATAACAACTACATGGATCTACATATCTGTTTTTGTGTACTTCCCTTTAGGTACTCTAAAGAAAAGCTTGCTATCTTTCAGCATAAATTAGTAACTCACCCTTTTACCCTTTGCAAGTGTATGTGGAGTCTTTGAAACAAATAGACACTGGAAGAAAAATAAAGAGTCCTATTTTAGTCAACCCACAGTCAACCTAGAAAAGGCCTGAATTCCCTTCCTCTCTCAAATGATAGCTTTTCATGCCTTTAATGGCTTTAAGCCTTTCCCCAAGGCATGCTATTCCTGTCATATTTTAGACCATCCAATAGTGTTCCAGGTGATAATGCAGATTTATACAATGACATATAGATACTTCTGTGCCATTTTTTATGCTCTGTTTTAAAGACACTATTTTACAATAGCAGAAGTTTTTCTAAGGTGACTACAGTATGTTATTCTATACTAGGAAAAGCTGTTAATGTAAAACATAGCAATACGTAGGAGTAATTCAATTTTTTTTTCTTTTTATGCATTACTTTACACTTTCCAACATTAATTTTGGTCTGTGATCATGATAGCCTGACATCTAGCTTAGCTAGAAAGCAGTGTGATTTTCTATTTTCGTCTGATCTTGAAAAAAATACTGAAACCAGTTCATCACCTACATCTTTTGCTACCTACTTTTCAAAACTAAAGGAAATAGGTCCTTTGGAAGCCTGTGATACATTACAATCACTTTGATAGAGCAAAACCCAACTATTTATTCCTATTTGTTCCTTTTCTCCCTAGGGATTTTTGATCTATTTATTGCTCATCATGTGACAATTTAGGAGGGACTATAACTAACTTGACTGTCAAAAGCCTTTGATATGGTTATTTCTGGACCACACTCAGAATTACAGGAGGTTTTTAGTAACTGTGCACAACTCATAAATAGAATTCTGAAACATATGGGAAGTTTGAACTTTCCTTATCTCACCTGCCACTACCAAAAAGCAAATCCTTAATAGTCTCCATAATGCACAGGTGATTTACTATTTTGACATTGTGGTGATTTACTAAAACATGAACTGAAATTTCAAGGAATAGCCAGCTAGAGAACATTTTCATACAGTCTCAGCCACCTCACTTAAAAAGTTTCTTTCCTGCAGGTATGCAAGGACTATTTTTACAAACATGTCTACAAAATCCTATTTGCTCTAGTGATTGGATGTTTTTATTCATTTGCTTTTGTGCTTCCTCTTTTGACCCTCTCTCTAAGGCTACCCTTGATCTGTAAGAGGATGCACCTTGCATAGTCCGTTGGCGTAACTGGGACTTTCTACCTGAATTAGTTTTTGGCACCTTCCTCGTGCATGGCTCTGACAGCCCACGTGCTCTCCTAAATCACTCATTAAAGAAACAATATGCAGGAAACTAATAGATGTTATATTTAGAGCTGCAGTGCTGAGTAGAAGTGTTTTATTCTTTTTATCATTTAAATTAAACATGCCTGTTTAAATCCCTCGGTGACTTCCCATTCACCTCCCACAGTAATCAGAATCACATGCTTCTGAAGTGCAGGATTACAGATCAGTATCTCTTCTGTAACACACTCCTGCCGCAACCCCACTTCCCTCTCAGCCCATCACCTCCCCCAGCAGTTTCTGATTCATTCCTTGGCTCTTGCTTAGACCATGCTGACATAGCCAAGCTACAAGCCTCTTCATCGCCTTTGCCCACAAGTCTCTTCCAAATAAGCAGAAACAAGTGGTTTCATAAACCTCAACCCACATTCCCCCTCCTACAAAAAAAAAAAAAAAAACAAATCAAAACGAAAACACGAAAACCAGAACACCCAAACATCTTCTGAAGGTACAGAGATTTTGAGACAGGGGAAATCTGTGATTCAGTCCACAAGACAACAGTCTCTTTCTGGAAGAAATATGACTCTCTGCCTCCTACACACACTGGCACTTGATAGTCCAAGACAGTCTTTTACAGCCTTGGGACAATTTTAATTTACTCCTCATACCTATTGATCCACATTTTAGATTAATTTTCTCCCTGGTGCTCATTCTTAGTTCTGTTTGTCCCTTATGTATTTCTCTTTGGCACCTATAAGCCAGGGTACAACAGCTCAAATGTCCATCCAGGTTCATCTTTTCATTCTTACAAGGCTCACACTCTTCTGCCTATTCAATTTTCTTTATGAAAAAGTTCTTGGATCCCCATTCAGCCAGCCAAAAAACTAAAAAATTAAAAAGCATCATTTGGAGGACAGAGAGAAATTGCAGTAAGATATCTGCAGAAGGGAAAGAAAAAAAAGGCAGGAACATAAAAATGTAAATACCTCAGGAGAGAGATATTCTGTGCAACATCTGCTTCTCCTGGTTCTGGTGGTCCTGCCACCATTTTTCCCTCTGCCCTGACCACACCTACAGCTGTGCAGACACAGCAATTGCTTTCTCTGCAAATTCCTTTTGCTAGTTACCTCATGAATTTCACCGTCCTCTATAACCCAGGGGAGGACATGGGCAACAATTTATCCCTAAATGAAGTAGTATGAATTGTATTTATTCAGTTTGTCTTAACAATACAAAAGATCTTGAATAGACAGATCCAAGAGACTCTTTAGGAAGACAGCCCAGCTCCAGAGCCAATCGAGGCATCAGGCGCGTGTTTCTGCCTGCATTGATCTGCGGGGCTGGCGGTGTGTGCTGTACACCTGTGACTGTGCATGTACCTCCTGCAAACACATGCTTGGCCTGTCCACACGTGACTGTGCATGTACCTCCCGCAAACACATGCTTGGCCTGTCCACACGTGACTGTGCATGTACCTCCTGCAAACACATGCTTGCCTCACTACCAGACTGCAGCTTGGAGATGTGGAGCTGCAGCCACCTAGTTGTTAGCAGGCTACCAGTTTCAGCAACCCTTAATGCTTTCCTCACGCTGAGCACACAGTGTGATTTCCTCCTGTCACACAGCCACCAAGCAAGCCAGATCAGAAACGGAAGTCCTTTAAGAGAGCACCAAACATCTATCGAATAAGTGTGAGGCTTTGGAATACATCTTCAGCCACATCAAAAAGCCAGTTCCTCAGTTAAAAACAAACATAGGGGAGTGACAATATAGCAACCATAGCTATTCTGCAGTGCACATAATAATAATAACTGCCCCCAAAAACCAGGCTGTTCTACTTTGCATGTATATAATAGTTAAAATCACAAAAGATATGCTACAAAAAAAATAGAGAAAAACACATTTTAAATGCATGTAAAAGTTGTCAGAGAACAAAATATTCAATTTTCCAGCAAAGCTGTTTGCTTAGTGTTTTGATCAGCAGCTCTAGGGTGAAGCTTACTCATTTAAAGTGCAAATTAATGAAGCTTATATTTGTAATAAAAGACACCTGTAAAAAGATCGTGCTCCTCTTTTCCCTTCCCTCCTACACTCATTCTCCTGACAGGCAGGCACGTATAAGCAAATGAAGAATGCCTACTAGGATTATTTCACTGGAAAAAATGAGATCATTTAGTGTTGCCTGACATGTCTTACAATGCATATAAATTCAAGGAGTGTGACACTGTCTCTCCTCCAGTTATGCCACACATTAGTTGTGCCCTCATATTATTAAAATCCTCAAAGCTGTTGTCATAAATACAAAAATAGGTCAAAAGGAGGTAACCAGATGGTTGCTTGAAGCCTTAAGTATAAAATACATACAACAGCAAAACACAGTAGTAGTCTTTCAGCACACAACTGAAGAGCACACTATGAGGCTGTTTAGTCCGACATTAAGTTCTTGCCCAGTAAGACCTAAACATGTTTCTATGAATAGGGTTTGTAATGAAACTCATGTCAGCTTGGATTTAAGTACCTCTCTGCAGTGTCAGCAAGCCCCTAATATTATTAGAATTGTGCTGTCATAAAAGAATAAAAGTGAAAGTTTGGATTACCATGTAGTTTCAACACACATCAGAATTGAAAAACATCAGTTAATCCTGTTTTAATCATAAACTCATTAGGATGAGCCAGTTTTTTAAAGCATTTTAACCTGAATGACTCTGAATACAACTTCAGAATTTGCCAAGGCTTTCACTCTTTAGTATCAATGCCACAGCAGCCACAATGGAGATGAGCAGAAACGCCAAAGGCTTGTTTATTTTTAAGGCTCTATAAGATGATCCAATAAAGAACTCCATCTCCTCCTAAAGCTTTAATAATATCTGTGTCTGGGAAATAAGATCACCAACCACCAATAGTTTTTGACACTCCAATAGCTCGATTACATAAAACATTTCTTGAGAAAGAAAATGCTTTCAAGAACTTGTGCCTGAAACCTGTTAAGAAAGAAAGAAGTGGGTTTATGGACAGAACGTTTTAGGCTTTCAAGAAGGCAAAGCAAAAAGTGATGGTAAAATGAAATATGATGGTGGAAATATGGTGGTTTCAGGATTAATCTGAGTCTGGAAAAAGCCAGGATATGGAAGACAAGGGAACCAAAGCCCATGACAAATACTTTAATTATCTCAGAAACAAGCAGGATTGTAATCTGTCACCTCAGGGCTCAATAATTAGCACCTTACTCATAATATATTGAAGGCAGGAAGCCAAATCTATCCAAAATTTTATAGGAGATTATCTGGGAATGAGAATTCAGTATCAGCTCAGAAAAATACAACTATATGAACAGTTTAAAAGACAGCTGTACAGAAATCTTTTAATGAAGATTTGGCCTCCCAGTCTGTCTAAAAGAACACGTGATGCAATGGCATACTTTGCTGAGAGTTTCCGATGAGTTAAATTTAAGTCACAGGAAACAGAAATTCACAGATTTCACCTCTAAAGATGCTATCAACAAACTTTACCATAAAGTCAAAGCTATATTCATTTTTTGAAAAAATCTCCTGCAGCTATTGACAGGGAAATCAATGCAATATTGCTTCACTTTTTTAGGAACAGTAAGAGAAACAACTTACACTCATTTACTTCAAAAAAATTATCTCTAGAAAGAAAAAAAAACCCACAACAAAATAACTATCACTGTTATCTTCAATAGGATTGCTATTACCTGACCTAACTGCATTCTTCTGCAGAAGCATGCAGACTTGAGCAATAAATCAGCTCAGAGGAATCACATGGTCCAACACTCTGTCTCTAGCACCCAACATGTAAGCTGAACCAAGATGGAGTGACTGTCCAGGCACTGTGGAGATGTAAGAGGAAATCTGTACAAAGAATCCATGGGGACGGGGGGGCAGGACAGGGACAGCCAGAATGACAACCCACTGGCTTCAAACATATCTCAAAATTCTATTCAATTAATAAATAATAAAGTGATGACTTTTAAATGCTTTCATCGGGAAACTGTGGTTAGTAAATAGAGGCAAATGCAAGTAAATAAAAGGCTTCTATCAACACCCAGTCAGCAAACTTCAGAGATGCCAACCTGATTAACCTGTGGTAACAGTTACTTGCATCTGCTAGAATGCTGTGACTGCTTCTAGCTAGAAAAATTGCTATCATGACCCATTTGCATCACCAAACTGCACTGTCTACAACATCATAATCTGTTTGAAACCATTCAGCAATTGCTGCTAATTTAGAATAAACTCTTCTTTAGGAGCCCTGCATTTCAGTAGAGTGCATGACTGGGGATGTACTGGACTTATGTTAAGTATCTCTTGGTCTCTTGGTGACAAGCAAGGTGTTCATCATGACCAGAAGGGATGTAATTGCCTAGATCCAGGCTACCAGCACCCACTCTTCTCAAGATATACTTCTATTTAAGCTGTTTCGCTTTCCCTGATTACGAAAGAATTTTAAAGAAGAGGTGGCTAGAGGCACATCTGTCAATGCAACCAGATCAGACTTATTCCCTTCCTGCCCCTTTTAGGTTTCTAAGTGTGGCATTTTTTTTCCACACATCTCTTTCTTAGGTTCTCTGAAGGAGAACAGCCAATTCCCATAGAAGCAATTTCAGCACTACCTTCTCTCAAACCAGTTTCATATATAAAATAGGTAGTTCATATTTGAAACAGAAGCTACTGCATTTTAAGACTCAGTGAAAGCTTCACAGGATTCAGTTCAGCTGAATAAATATTTCTTTTATCTCTTCCACCTACTTACACAGCAGCAGGCACACTTCCAGGACACAGAATGCATGTCTCTGTTCAAGTACTGAATTCAACTCCCTCCTCTTACAATGCCCAATCACACATTTGTAAAGAAGCTTTGTAAAGTCAGCCTTGGATTCTAAAAAGGAAAAAATCTACCCCAATTAACACAGAAAACTTTGTATACTCATAAAGAAAATATATGCCTTTGGATACACTCCTTTGAAAGAGAGGGACATCTTTTTGATCCAATAAGGGAAAAGAGAAGTTCTGTAGTGCTCAGAGGTATACTTTATTGGCAGGCCTCATAAACTCTTGAAAAACATTCCAAGTTAGATACCTAAAATGAAACTAGTCCCAAAACACATGCTTTATGCTCTTCACACATCACAGTGTTGCTAACTCATATAAAGACACTTAGTTTAGTCAACTGTTCATACACACAATTTGTTTCGAGAGACAAAGCTTGACAAGTATCACAATATTCCTAGGAGTATTTTGACTCTCAGTTCACATACAAAGATAGTATGACTCTGAAGATTACTGGAATATGAGCTCTATTAATTTGATCATGTAAGTGCTCAAAGACTGTGGCAAATATTAAGTAAAGAGATCAGTCTTATAAACTGGCTTATATTAAGTCATTCTGTATTTTCTTCAAGCTAAAAGCACACACAACTAGCTGCTCTTCTTCAGTTGAAATGCAATGGTAAGTTGTTAAAATGGATATTCCATCATGGTCCTGAACTCTACTTTTAATTAAACTCCTGTTAACTGGTGTACCTGATCCTCAGCAGAAAGAGTACTGAAGGAGAGAATCTGAGACTATCATGAGAGACACGTGTGAGGAAAGAAACAAGTCCATTATGAAATCTGACATTCTGGTAATACAAGTTTCAGAACAAACTGGTAGTCCCTAAACAGGTTTTTCCACATCATACCCACATAAAACTGCATGGGCTTCATCATAAACACACCAATTTTAAGTACAATACAATAATTTATTCTGAATATTTTTATCTGAGATTATTCTAGTGCTTAGCAGAAGAGCAAATATTGAATGTTTCATGCTGCACAGAATTTTATTTTTGCCTTTAAATTAGTATCCAGTGAAGATTAGGCATGGTAAATACAGACCCTATGTTTGCACTGACTTTATCTGATTGATCATACATAGTTCTACTACATTTTATTGAAATTAATATCTACTCCTTGCTGGTTTGTTGGGGGGTTTTGTCCTCCTTAACATACACAAGTCTGGACTGTTCATTATTTTGCATTCTATTTTGTGTAATGCTCTCTTCTACATTTTTCTTTCAGTTTTTAAATCACTTGTACATATCTTGCTTCTCTCCTGCCCTTCCACCGCTAAACCAGATATAAT
>WAAE01006528.1:0-10169 GCA_013400495.1 Nicator chloris | reverse complement strand
AAAAAAAAAAAAAAAGAGGATAGCAATGAAAGCTATAAATAATCAGACTATCTTTGCCTGTGATCCCCATGCTGCTCAGAGGAGACAGTAGCCTTCTTGGATGTTTACTGGCCACACACTACTGAAGATGTCTCATGGAGGTGATTTCTCTGTTGGGAAAAGCAACTTACATGAGTTGCTGTTCCTACAATAAAGCTGCTATTGCATCTCATTTGACACAGCTTTTTTATATTGGCTGTCCTCAGGGCAACCTTTCATGACGTTGGAAGCTACTCTGTGCTCACGGACCAAAGAACCAAAAAAAAAAAAAAAAAAAAAATCCCACCACTGTTGCTGAGTGTGGATTTAGGGTCACAGAATCACAGAATGGGTCAGGCTGGAAAGGACAACACTAGAGCACCTTTCAGGCTGCTACAGATTACATAAGCGACCAGATCCCAAACCACACACCGGCAGCATAGCCAACAGAGGTAAAAATTCCTTGATATCTCTGCAAATTCCTGATGGATTATCTACTCCCAAAGCCTCTAAGTAAATTGTACCCTTGAAAAACATATTCAAAGCTAATTGTTCTCACAGTACAACCCACAGGCTGGAATAAATAGCTCTCAGCCATCTTTAGAAAAATATAGCAGATAATACAAATATTTTAAAAATCAACATAATTTTTCATATTTATTCAGAATCTTACTTAGTGCATTTTATTGATACCAAGCATATTCTATCACCTTCATGGTTTATGTACAAAATCTCAGTGAGGCACACATTAAGAGAAAAAAAGTTATCTCCTGCCGTAAAACAGAGTAATTTCCATTTCTCCAGTAACCCACCATCCTCTTACATATATACTAATTTAAAAATAGTCCCATCTGAAAAAAAAACAGAGAAACAGTGCAACTTTCTCATTTTTTATGACATTGCATCAACTGAGGGGGAAAAAAACCTCAAAACAAAATGAAATGGTGCAATAGGGAGAATTCTGGTAAGTGACAATACAGATGGATAAAGGCTAGGCAGGGAAACCCCATTTAAATTTCCTTTTCACTGAAATAAAAGTTACCAAAGGGAAAACTGGAAATCTGCCTGGTGTAGAAGGTTCCTAACTGTTTTTTCCAGCTGGTAGATTTCTTTCCTGTCTATGCAAGGGACATACAAATATAGGAAATGGCACGTAGAGTCTGGATTGAGTGCATTCTAGCCTCCAACCAGTCTCTTTTTAGTCTATTCTCTTTCAGACATATTATATACAAAAATAGGCAATTTGCACTACAGGGGAGCTAAAAAGCCCTCTTTCCATTAATGCAATTTCCTAGTCTGACAGACTGCAAGGTAAGAACCTCAGAGAATAATTTCAGATAATTATCAAGATTTTCTAACTTTTATTCTTCCCTGTGGCAATTTTTTAGAGCTGAACTGAAGCTGATGCAAACCCCTGAATGGAAATTAGTAAATGAGAAAGTTTGTAGGATTCATTTGCGGGGGTTGCAGACATCTACTTTTCCTTTGCAGCTGTTTTGGGGAGCAGAGTGATTAAGGATACCAAATTGCTTTAAAACACTTTCCTTCATTTACTGTTGTCCAGTATATTACATTTGCCATCTTCCCCACTGGAGTGTTACTGTGGGTAGTACCCTTTTCCCCCAAAGTGGAAGGAGCACTAACAGGTAGTTTATAATGTACAGCTGTTCCACACAGACCATCAGCTAAACACATACAGGAAATTATATGCTACTAACAAATTGCATAGGAGAGCAGCGCTGCTGAGCATGTACGGCTGGGGTGGGTGCCTGACTAAATGGATGTAAATGCATCACAGAGCATCCTTTAACATCCTTTTAATTATGAGTGCCTTTGAAAGAGAGGGTTACTGAACAACAACCCCCTGCCGTGCGCATTAGTCTTCCAGAACACGATTATTTTCCTCTGTCAGGCGCTGACATAGGGTAGCTCAGCTGCCAGATCTTACCCTTCCCGGAGCATAACACGCCATCAGCTGACTCGCAGAGACTTCTGCTCTCCTCCTCCGTCATGTTGCACTTCCTTGAGTGCTGGCACAACTTTCCAAACCACCCATCCTGGCAAATGCATCGGCCACATGAGCAGATACCGTGGCCTGTAATGACACCAAGGTTGGTTATGAGCACGACAAGCAGAAACCTGTGACTGTGGTCACAGCTTCAGACCTCTTCAGTATGAAGTGTGTGCTATGGGATAGAAAGACTGATGGGTTCCCTGATCGTTAACCACTTCCAAGATCAGTTCATTACCTNTTCTCTAATTGATATTTTTACCTCAAACCGTTTCACCCAATCACCCTGTGCCACCACACTGCAGAAAATGCAGTCTATGAAGAAGAAGGAAAAAGCTCAGGCACCGCCCAAGATCCTCCATTTTGACCTTTTTCAACCTCCATCTGAAAAACCCAAACTACGTTTTCACACCCTGTGATAAACTAAACTAATATCTATTTAAAATCTGTGGTTTTTGTAATTCATCTCTGATTGCTGGAAGACCTTTCCATGGGCAAAAGTCAAAGGCCATGCTCTCCTGGGGTTGCAGCAAGGGTCCCAGACCCCCCAAGGTATACATGGGGGTGCTCATGGGGGTCTCTGCCATGCCTTGGACTCCAACAATGGGTGGACAGCACAGCTTCCCAGCAGGATGGCCTTCTCCAGTTCTCTCCTTCTTGTGTTAAACAGGGTGCCCTAATGATGTGCACAAAACAAGTGAGGGATAGGTCAAAGAAACTCAAGAACACGGGTAAGAAATAGACACTAGAAGCTATCATTCACACTTTAAAGAAGGGGAAGGGAAAGATAAAATAGAATTTTAAAAATTATTTATGAAAAGATTATTAAAAGAATGAAAATATGTTGACTAATAAACTCAGTAGAAATTTCGGCCAGGAAGAAGGAAAAAGTGATAACAAGAATATAGGAATGGAGAATAAAAGTAAAAAAAGAAGTCAGAAATGTCTCCCAGCCAGAATTACATTTTTCAGCTTTGAATAATATTTCTGCATCAGAGACAATAATTTCTTAGCTAATTAGTTACCTGGGAAGCAAATTATACATATCAGTGACTTTTGTCCTATCCTATCCTATCCTATCTAGGGCAAGAGATTAGAAATGAAGGGTCTGAGATAATTTGGGAGCATGGACTGGGAAGAAGAGAACAAGCAGTAGGAGTATCTGGGAAAGCATGGAACAGTAGGATGCAGGGAAGGAAACCAGCAATTTTGTTTTTCTGATTAGTGGATTTCTTATGAGCCTCCAGTGCAACTTGATATTTTGTAAACGGAGAGGCAAAACTGGTAAAAGGCCAGAGGAGAGACAAACCTGGTGGTTTGCTGTAAGTGAAATTCATTCAAGTTTACTGATAGTCAAATACTTTACAAATATTAATTACAAAAATACTGGGAGCTCCAAAGTCTTAGAGCTGTCATTTCCAGCGTCTAAAAATTCAAAATAATTTCTGTATCCCAGACTCTGTATTGATCTTTGGTTTTTTTTAATCATATTATGTTATTGATTCTATTTCTATCATATTTATCATATTATTATACACCTTTAAAGGCTCAGCTAACAATGACAGTCTTATTATGACAGTATTTCTACCCAATTCTAAAAATTGATAACTAGCAATGATAAAAGTTTGATGCTACTTGAACTTTTGTGTCAGACTGGGAAACAACAACTCTATGACAACCCAAAATACAAGAGATAGAGAACAGGCACTCATACTTTCTCATATGCCTCTTCCAGATAGATGCCACGCAATTGTCCATATTAACTAACTAAAATTAAGCTTCTGTCAGATCATTTTTATCTACCTTATTTTTAATTAGTAACATAGAGATTAGAACTCAGATTAGCTCAACCAATTAAGGGCAAAAGATACAACTGGATGTCACTGCTGGAAATTTGTTTCTGAAGACACAAATCCCTCTACTCTTTTACCAGTGAGGCGTACAAAATCCATGGCAATTTCACTGAGAAAATAATTTTAAGGCATTTTTCTTGTTCTCATTATATGTTACTGAATGAAGATACTGTCTTACAGATCATGTCTGTAAAGCCTTTATACAAGTCATATAAAAGGTAATGAATAATCTAAAAATTTGCAGCAAACAGAGCTAGCAGTTTACCACATAAAATTTGACTCGCATTTTTCTGTAATGACAATTTCTCTCCTCCTTTATGCCAAATAAATCCTCAAAACAGAAAGGATTGTTTTGTCTCAAAAAATTCATTTAAAAAAATAATATTTGTTCCTAGCTGACACCTGCAGCTTTTTGGATGCTTTGTCCATTGGGGTGGCAAGTCTATGAGTGTTCAGCCCACTGCTTGTTAACTCTAAGATATCTCATGTGAGTGTGGTAGCCTGATAAAAACTGCTTTACATGGTCTAGTTGTGAATATCCTCCTCGCAAATCACAGAAGGAAGGGATAATCTGAATAGTTAAATCAGTATTTTATCATGTTAAGCAATTCATTTGGGCTGGACTTCTTCAGCTAGAGATTTTTCTTTACCCCTAACTAAATCGATTAAGCAGATTTACTGAGAAGGTCTATCAATATTTCAGACCTAACATAAAACAGTTAAAATCACAAATTGCATTGCAAATGCTTATTCATAAAAAAACATACTAATGAACTTTGAATAATCAACAATGTTTTAAAAAATAATTCTCAAAGAATAGAGACTGTGATGCAGGACAGGCAAAGAAGACAAAAAGATGGTGTCAAATACTCTGTCATTTTGTTTAGAATCATAACTCAAATAACCACAAAATTTAAATGTGAAATATGAATTCTGCAAAAAAGCAAGCTGTGACAGATTACTAGCAGGGGCCCATTATAATTCAAGTCAACCTGAACCAAACTGGACACCAGGATGAATTATTTCTTGCCGTGCCTGGAATTGAAATTGTGTTATTGTGGGTAATTTCTGTTTAGGATTACACGTTCAGCTGTTGGTGTTCCCCAAAAACCGGCACCTTAATTTTGTAATACAAAAGGTACCACTAAAGGGGAGCACCAAGCACAATGAAAAAGGTGAAGTAATCATTACAGAGGAAGCTGGTTCTTATTTACAGACTAATTATCACAGACAGTTGATGTTCCTGAAGCGCAAACTGAGGCCAGACCCAAGCAAAATTTGGCACCTCAGGAACAGAAGTTTCTCAAACTAATACAATATAATGTATTATAAATGGATGAAGAATAAAAAGTTTTAAAAGTGTAATAAGAATATGAAAAATTGCAGCATAACACAGGATCCCTGATACAGAACACTGCAGAAAATGAAACAAATATTTTTCTCTGTATTTAAATAGAAACAGGATTTCCATTTTTATTTTTTCTTTTAAATCATAGGACTTTCCATTATATTATTAGCAGAAGAGAATATTAAAGCACATATATCTGCAAGAAATATTTCTAAGTGAACAGGCTAATTACCCTGCCCAAATATGCTAAAAACATTCTTGGAACACTGATTTTTATTTTTTGGTTTTTTTACTGAATACTAGACTGGAATAGTTGTAACAACTGCAGTTGGAGAAACCTAACATAAATGCGAAGTAAAATATTGGGTGTCTATTGTATTTTCAAAGTAGGCCAGTTAGTCTTGCCCAAGTCTAATGAAGGTGGGCTGTGGCTCCAGTTTGAGTAACCCCACAGTCAGGCAGTTCAGTAACACCTTCAAGTGAAACACTGCAGCAAAAAGGGCCAACGCCATTCTCACACCTACCTACCAGAGAAAAGTGAGGAGGAACAAAATTAGAGCACTGATGAGATGGTGTTAAAGTCCTGCAACTCTGTGACATCCATGTTTGAAGAGATTTTTGCAAAACTTGGAAGGGTACTAAAAAGTTCTGAGGAATTCAGAGGGTATCAGAATGGGTATTCTCAAACTACCAGGGAAAGACTAAGCAAGGGAGAAAACCTCATACCAGACAAAATCATGTAAGCAATGAACCAGCATTTCAAACCAAGGTGATGACTATTAAAACAAACTTTCAAGTGATGTTGGCATGGGCTACATGTCTTAGAAGTTCTGACAGCATGGCCTGCTCAGAGACAGGCTTTTGCTGCACAAAGTGCACAGACTTCAACGCAGGGGAAGCATGGCAGTGCTGTAATGGTTATTTATAGCCTAATGGAAGAGGTTCAACAGAAAAGCCCCATTTGGATTCAAAAAATTAATATCTATTAATCAACTTAAATGTTAATGTACTAGCAATTCCTTTACTGCTCATTTGAGCAGAAGGATTAAATTAAAATGCTTTTTGCAAACCAGAATCCTATTGTATGCTATCTGAAACACTAAACAAACTAAGTTTTCTGTGCATCTATGTAAAGTGCTGAGTTTTCATACACCTATACAAATGTCTGGGTGATCAGGACAGAAATCTGTAGTGCTTTTAAAAGAAAAATTAGAAAAAGTAAAATTAATTTCATTTAATACAGATTATGCGATGCCATTAGTACCTGTATTAGCTAGAGTAGTCACTCTTGTATCTAATACCTGCTGATCAAATTTCCATATTTATCTGTTGCTGTCCCTAGATGTGCCTCAGAGTTAGGATGAAGCAGTTAAACATAAGGACACAGGCATTGAATCATTAACTCTCCTCTTAGTATTGCCAGAATAAAACCCAAATTCACATTAGTTTTACTCCAGTTAGACTATGAGTTCTCCACTACTTAATACCATCACTTTCACCTTTGTTAGCACCAGTTTTACCTAGTAAACATGTGTATGAACTATTGGTTTGGTTTTCTAGGATTTTTGGTGGGGTTTTTTTCCCCCAGAATAAATTGCATTTTTTAATAACAAATACCATAATAAAAACTCTCTATTAAGTAATATATATAGAGAGAATATATCTTCTAGTATTTTCACTATCTATATATAGTATATATACTGAATTCTGTAACAATTATATGTTCCTCAGGTTCCTCTGTCAAAAGAATATGGTCCCTGCTCTAAAGACTTTTCAATAGAACAGATGAAACAGCTGTTGGGTAGGATATAAACTTTTATTTTAACATGGTAGGAACCTCAGAGAAATTAGAGGTTCAATTCAGATGCCCAGTGGCATTGGACGTGCCCTAAAGGCATCAAGGACATCCTGATGACGGCAGCAGCCAGGTAGGCACTCCTCTGTCCTTGAGGAGCCAAGCTAGGGTCAGGCAAGGGTAGTCTCAGGAATCTCAGGTGATAAAAGGTGCTTTAATTTAGAAAATATATGCCATATAGTTGGAGAAGCCACAGCTAGCTCAGGAGTCACATTTCTGAATTCTCAGACCAGTCAGCGCCAAAACCTGTCTTTGTTTGGGAGATTGACAGGTAATATTTTTCTTTCCTAGTTTGTTTTTTACATATATTAGACAGTTCCACAAATGTCTTATATACTTCTGCTTCTGTGGATCAACATTAGTGCAAGAAATGAGGAAATTGTCTGACAGCAACTGCACCATACTTAGCTTTGCTTAATGAAGCATGTAATTAATCATAGCTCTCTCATTTCTATGGTTATGGTCTTATTGGTCCTCATAAGAACCTGTTATCTGAAAATATCATGCTTCTGCTTCACTGAACAGATGACAAAGATAAATGTCATTCATGATTTCTGCAGCATGGACCTAGAACTTTCACAAAAAAGGATTTTACATTTCCTGTTGTGTATCTTACATTCAAAAAAAAAAAAAGAAAAAAAGGCAGTACTTCCTCTGAATCCAATTATTTAGCCTGGCTGGATAGTAATGAAAATTTTATATTCAAAGGAACATGGCAATTAGGCATGTTCCTTTGAATATAAGATATTATACTCAAAAGAACATGGCAAAACTTATACCAGACTTTTGAGAGGAGCTTTGCCATCGTACATCCTGGTGATGACTGCAATCCTAGAATCCATCACTGTAAGAATGTGAAATGGAAGTTTCCGTGCCAGTTTTAAAAGTTTACATCATTGGAAAGCTGGGAATTGTGGTTTAAGGTATATGTATGCCTTATAAACTCCAGATTTTCCCTTGTTCTCTGGCAGTTCATAGAGAATAATGTTGGAAATACCGGTGCAAATGATGTACAGATTAAAATGTGTAAGTAAGCACCAGAAGAAATACCAGAAAGAGGTCTGGTGCATGATCTGCACTGATAACCAATAACACACTCACAGGAGTAAACTTAGGAATGTGTTATTTCATCAAAATCAGGTGGTGTTCACTCTCATAAAACAATATGATGAATGTCATGATGACTTGTTGGCAGAAGAGTGTGTGCTCAACAAGAAAAGATGTCAATGCAGACACAACACATAACTTGTGTCATTCTTTTCCTTATAACCCCAACAAGAACAGCATTGTTCTAAGAACGTCAAAAATCAGGAAGCACAGACAACAGGCACCAGACTTGCTTCAAGTTCACAGAGATAAAAGTAAGGAACCTGTGAGTCAAAAGGCTCACCCTAACTTTTGGGTCCTAAATAAATAAGAACTTGATGGGTGGCATCCCTTGCCCTTGTTCTGTGTCGCACACAAGGAATCCTGACCAAACTGTTAAATGCAGACACTTTGATGCTTGTATTTGGGGGTGAGAATGTAAGAGGATGAAATTAACAAAAGGACGTGTCTGAGTGGTGAAAATTAATTTACTTGCAAATTTCCTAAAAAAATACTAACTTCCTCTCCCATAAAGTCTCAAGCAGAATTTTTGCTCCACTGTTTTCTTTTACTTAGAGAAGAGAGAGGTGTGAAGGCAAATCTGAGTAAGGACGGAAATATGAATTACCTCAGCATTTGCTCCAAGAATAAGTCAACTCCTCCAGCTTCTAGAAGCCTTTATAGTATAACCAGAATTTCAAACTAATGAAAACTAATGCCTTTTACCAAAAGCCACTCTTTGATGTGACATGATACAACTGGATTCCCCGCAGTGTAAGGATTGTATTTTGGTGAGGACTGTATTTTGATGTGCTCTGACCATAACAATTAGTTAAAAAGTCCTCAAAGTGGAATTGCTCACTTGAAAACAAAGAAATCAGACTTAAAGTATTCCACTGTCACTAGTCAAAGAACTGGTTTACTGGAATGATCAGTCTTAGCTGTTCCTTAGTGTTAAAGACAGTGGAAACATTTATGAATAAATATTAAAAGGTTTTATCAAAGCTAATGTTCTTATAGATGGCCCACTATTTGAAGCACAGTGTGATATCCTCATGTAATACAAAATGAGCACATCCATACAAATATGTAAGTCTTGTTATGAGTTACCTGTTACAAGTTTAAACCTTTGCCAGTGATACTACTTTCAACCAACTTTTTACTATTTTTGTTGGGTTACTTTCACCGCAGAGTTTTTAATCTGCATAATTCTACAGAAACCTGTGGTATGCAGAGGACCCCAAAGGTTTTGTTTTATTCCTTCAATGGTTGCTACTTGGCTGTGACAAGAACTCAGCTAGGCCAATAATCGTCCAGAGAACAATTTGAAGTGAATAGAGTTAAGAGCATTATCAAATCCATTTCAAATTGATCTTTACTGTTTTGCTGACTTCTTATCCACCTGCCCTTAATCCTGAAAGAGAAAAAAAAAAAAAATTGTAATGGACAACAGTTGGCCCAGGGAGGTGGAGCAGCCAATGATGAAATCATTGGAAAACATGACACAGAATGGAAACAAATACTACTTGAAAGCTTAGGATGCATCTGCAGCAAGCAGCACAGCCATAACCTCAGAGAGAAGAGAGAAGTATGTCTCACCAGGATACAGGATGAGTAAATATCAAGCCTCGTGGAAAAAGTGACACAAGCGTTGCCAAGGACTTGTGCTGGCAAACCTGTGATTCTCTGGTCATGTGTGTGCACCAAAACCACTTGCACATGAAAGACTCAAAGAAACAAGCGAAGCCAAAGGAAATGTGATGTTAAATATTTCTGTGGATCAACACCTGAGAAAATCTTACACAATCAAAAAACCTGAACAGTAGGGAAAGGTCCATTAGGTAGAACATATCCATCTCAAAAACGCTGCATGAGACTTCTTCTCTAGTCTTAGCATATTGTCTATGTGCAGAGGCACAAAGGAAAAGGAAAATGAAGGAACAGCTTGGAAAGCAGGTCAAGGAAGGTGAGACTCCCCCTCCACTCCACTCTGGTGAG
>WAAE01006527.1:0-16527 GCA_013400495.1 Nicator chloris | reverse complement strand
TTTCCTTTCCTTTCCTCTTTTTCACATGTCAACATCCAAATGGGCAAACCAACAGAAATTGTCTTTGGTGATAATTTTTATCAAATTGGAGATGGAAAGTGAGGTAAGAAAGAAACAACCAAACAAACAATGTACCAAATAACCTGGTGGCAAAGGTTAATCTTCCCTGAAATGTCATTTTTACCACAGCTGTTTTTGGTTTGTGAGTTGTGTTTTTTTTGGTTTTTTTGGTTTTTTTTTTTGGGTGGGGGGGGTGTTTGTTTGCTTTTAATTTCTTGGATAAATAACATCAGTGACTGAGAATAAAAACTGGTTTCATCCCTTAAGAGTTTTGCAATCACCTGGGATAGAAGAAAGAATTTTAAATTGTTATTTGATTCAAGTGAGGTACTTGAGCCTGGATTTTTAAAGCCTTAAATAAATATTTCTCTGTCACAAGACTCTTTAATTACTTTAAGATTATATTCCTTGTCTTATTTTAAAACTTTTGCTAACTGTATCTGGAAAGTAACTATTTTTCTTCCAATGCCAAAAGAGGGGGAAAAAATCTCCCAGACTTAGAATAATCTCAATAAGCAATATTCCTTTCTGGCAAATTCCATTCCAGAAACAGATTTATTTTCTTTTATTTTTTGGCTTCTACTGAGGAAGTTCAATAACTTCCTCTGTATGCGGTGTTTAATTTTTACTGTAAATTACAAATAAAGCAATTTTAGTACTTCACATCATAAAAGAACACAATAAATTCTGTTCTGTCACAAGTAGAGTTCTGTAACTGGAGATAACATTCCCCTAGGCACTAAAAACAAAAATTGTCTTCTTTATGTTGGGATTTGGGTATAAGCACCCTCTGTGAGCATTTAGCCTAGCAACTCACATTTTTCTGAACTTGGATTAGGGTAAATGTTTAAGGATTTCTGTTTTCTGGGAAAAGTTGCTTGTATGAGACTCAAACAAAACAGAATTCTGTCTAAAATTAGAAGTTACAATACTTATATATAAGGAAGGTATATACCATTTAAAATCCCTTGTCATTAACACCTTAATTATTCAAGAAGGATTTTTTAAAGCTTTCATATGGGAGTCCAAGCCATAGGATGAGACTTTTTTAATGCTGTAATATTTGCATTGCAGTGAAATGTAGAGGCCTTTATCTTGTGCTGGTCCCTTCATGATTATACATTCAAAAGATAATCTGTGTCCTAAAGTTTGTTAGAACTGGTGTCAAACAAATGGCTTAGGTATGAACTTAAAGAAAGAAACTTAAAATCAACTTGATGCTTTATCTTGTGCACTAAAAGCACTTTATCATGCAGCAAATTTGTAATTTCTGCTACAAAATCCCCAAACCAAGCACTTTCCCATGGCCAGCAAGACAAAATTTCAGTCCCTTAATAAAACAATCTACCTCTAAGAGCAGTTCAGCATTTTGAGGAGGAAAATGGCAGTTTTCTTCAGCTCCATGGCACCACACAAAGAGAAGGAACTGGGATTATGTGCTACCAGGTTTTCTTTCTTTTGTGAATAAACACCTCTGTGTATTCCACTGAGGAATGTATCCAAGCCTGTAGATGATGAAAACATCAAATTCAGCTGAAAATCCTGTTCTTCTAGTTTTGTTAGTTTTGCTGTGGTTTTAGACACAGTCGGCCAGTTTGTGTTCTCATGTCAGAGTGGCAGATGTAAAATTTAAAGCACTCCACCTGAAGATTTAGTGGAAATTGGACTTTAAAAGGTCTTACCTGGAAGACATTAGTCCCTAAGCCAGAAGGGGATTGATTCTGCAGGGACATAAACCTCAGAAAGTCACAGAAATTCTATGCCATACACAGCAAACAGCAGGCAGTGGTTCCCTACTGAGCTTTTTGGATTGAAGCTGTTGTTGTTATTTTGTTGTTCACAGAATACAGATAGTTATATACTCCCATTTCACCCCGCTTTGCAGCAGCCAGGCTTCAAGGTTAAAATGAAAGCAAATGTTTTTCTGATATTAATTTTCTCCACAAGCAGTTTTGACTCTCAGAAGCCTTGGCATCAAGCCATAGACATCCCAGCCTACAAAGCTGGGGATGAAATGCAAAGTGACCACCTTTGACCAGTGACTTGCAGAACTCTGAAAAAATTAGCCTGAGCAATTCATAATCAATCCTTTGCCATGTTCACTGAAAACAGTAAATTTTTATGGTAAGTCACTTATTTTCATTATGCCTATTACAAGCTCACTGTTTTCACAGCAGAGCCTTACACATGTAAACAAAATTTACTCACTTGTCACTTGAGCAGCAGAGATTTCACTCCTTTTTGACCACCAGACCTGAAATTCACATGTAATCTTCAGCTCAGTGGAGAGACTAACTCTTTTCTGTGCACCTCTAACCTTATAGAGACATTTACACCCATGGCTAATGAAGGTGAATCCATTCCAGAACAGACAGGTTTGGTAATGGAAGGAACAGAAAGTGACAACTGTGCAAGTTGCAGTTAAGGACAGTCAACACTCAAAGAAAACAAGCAGCTAAGGCAATTTAAAGTGGCATTACTACAACATCTACCACAAACTTCTATATAAATGCCAAATCTAGGCAAATAATTCATAAAAATGTATGGTCATTTTGCAGCATTTCTTCTAGCAAGTGATACCTTCCCCCAAGCTTCATGCTAACCACAACTTTTCAACAAGCTGATCAATAAAAGTATTCATTGCAACTTGAAATGGTGTTGTTTAGATAGGTGAGCAACTTTTGCTGTGAAGTTTTGTGTGGGCGTTGATATAGAAGAAATTTGGGATTTGTCCTATATGTGTGAAGGAATTAAAAAATCTCTGTGTATGCCCTTGTAAAATGAAAGTGCAGCAGTAATAATAGAAAATGGACAGAAAGGTGGATATTCAGGAGTTCCTTCCATTATAAATTTTCTCAGTTCCGCTTAGTTCTAGAAAAGGCTGGAGAAAAACAGTCTTTCAGAAAAGAAGATTTCACATTGTTTAATTTTCAATTAAACTTACTTTCTCTAATGCTTTAAGTTATGTATATACCAAATACACACAACGGATCATCTCAGTCTTAATACTTTTTTTTTTTTGTTTTACTAAAGGAAATACAAGTGCCAGGCAGCACATTCTTTGACATGTGCAACACCCTAATTTGGTCATCGTGTCTGCTGTTTAGGCAAGGGATGTGTTTATGCAGTTCAGGTCAAATAATGGGAACAGAGACCTGGATTCTGTTCTTTCCTTTGCAGAGGGTATAAAATAAGATTTTGGACAATTCACATCTCAAGTACAACACTTAGTACCACAGCTTTTGATTTTTAGCAAGCTGCCATATCCTCAATATTGATGCTAAGCTTCCTGTAAGTCTCTCAGTCCTGTTGCAGTGGTTTCAATGTATATAAAACAGGAAAATATCAAGTTATGCCTGTTACACTAATATTGGCTCAAACCTAATGATCTCAGCATCCTGCTATTTCAAAAGCAAATATTAAAGTAGCCAAAAAAAAAGGTCAGACTACAGTTCTTTTTAAAGTTCTTTTAGACACTTTAGTAACTTTTGTCTTTTGAGCAAGAAATAACAGGATAAGGGAGAATGGTTTAAAACTGAAAGATAGTAGGGTTAGATAAGGTATTAGGAAAAAATTCTTTACTGTGAGGGTGGTGAGACACTGGCACAGGTTGCCAGAGGAGCTGTGGCTGTCCCATCCCTGGAAGTGTTCAAGGCCAGGCTGGATGGGGCTCTGAGCTACCTGATCTAGTGGAAGTGTCTCTGCCCAAGGCAGGGGGCTGGAAATGGATGATCTTTAAGGTCCCTTCCAACCCAGACCATTCTATGAAAAAATGAAAAAAATTGCTTTCTTTGCCACAAAGCAAAATAGATATATCCTGTGATCACACCTCCAGCCCTGAACAACTTTTAACCAGGGACTTCAGAGCCACTTTGCATCTGCCTGTTTATTTTTAAATATATTTCTCCACAGTAAGCATTTCCATCAGCTGTAACAAACATTCAAATACCTCACCTGCCTGTTTTCTTGAGCTCATGTAAATCTCTTGTACCTGTAATACCCTCTAGCAAGCACACTGCAGCAGTGCTTTATTGAATGATTTATATGATTCACAACAGCTCCATAAGAAAAGTAAAAATATCAGAATGAGTACACTAAAGTTATATAAACCAAATAAAATAAACATGAACAGAACACGTATAAAAGTGCAGCCAACCTGGATGTTAAAGGAATCTCTTATTTCAGTGGACTAAATAAACCTTGGCACAGATGTATTTTGTTTGTGCTCACAACAAAACAGACATTAGAGAGCACTTGAGGAACCTCAAAAAAAAAGAGGCCCAGCAGACAGAGGGTGTCTTTTCAGGGGGGTAAGCCCTTTCTACCTCACCTGCCACATCTGTAGTACTTTGCTACTTCACATTTTCCCTTTTCACAGGTGTACTGCAAGTCTTAGCTGAACACATAACTCCAAATTTAAATTCAATAAAAACAACCTCGGGCACAAAAAGGCAAACCCACAGGAGTGTTTTACAAGCCTAGAGCTTTAGCAAAAGTTACATTAGAGTTTTAAATCATAGGGTAGAGAACAGACAAGTGCAAACTGCTTTTTTTAACNCAAGTGCAAACTGCTTTTTTTAATTTTTTTTTTTTTTTTTTTTTTTTTTAAGCAAGTTATCCCCAGAATCCCTTAGGAAAAACAAACAAAAAATCACTTTAGTTTCTTCTCTTTCATATTCCTGGTATAAAATTATGGCAAGGCTGCAAAACAAACTTAGAGTAAAACCAAACCATGCAGAGGTTTTGTTCTCATCCTCCAGTACTGCAAATCCCGTAAAAGGCGTGTCAAACCCCCAGAACACTTTCATTTCTTTAACAACACATTTTTTAACACACAAATACACACACACACACACACACACACAGAGGTTGTGGGGGTTTTTTGTTGTTGTTGTTTTTGTTTGTTTGTGGTTTTTTTTCCTTTTTCTTTAGTTTTTCTTGTTTTTCTCTCCCCCCAAGTTCCTGAGCGCACTGACGGGAGGAGGAGGAGGCGAGGGACCCGCCGGGGGAGGCGGCAGGAGGGCGACCCGCAGAAAGTTTGCGCGGCGGGGGACGGCACTGAGGAGGAGGATGAGGAGGAAGGCGCCTCTCCGAAGCTGAAGAGGCCGGGCCCCGCCGCGGGGAGCTGCACCTCCCTCGGCGCCGGCGGGCGGGGAGCCGGGAGGAGGCGGGATGAGGGATGAGGGATGAGGGATGAGGGATGCAGGATGCGGGGCGGTGTCGCCCGAGGCGCTTTAAAGGCTCGCCGGCGGCGGGGGCGGCGTGGCGGCGGCATGACCGAGGTGAAGGTGGCCGTGCTGGGCGGCAGCGGAGCCGGCAAGTCGGGTAAGGGTGGGGAGAGGCAGGGAATGCCTCGGGTTTGGCGGAGGGGGAGGCGAGGCCCCGCTGAAGCTGGCTCTGCTTCCCTCCCGCAGCGCTGGCGGTGCGGTTCCTGACCCGGCGGTTCATCGGAGAGTACGCGTCCAGCGCCGGTGAGCGCCCGGCCCCGGGCAGCCGGAGGGAGGCAGGCAGGGAGGGAGGGAGACAGGGATGGAGGGAGACAGGGATGGAGACAGGGATTGAGGGAGCTAGGCAGGGAGGCAGGGATGGAGGGAGGGAGGGAGGGAGGGAGGGAGGCAGGCAGGGAGGGAGGGAGACAGGGAGGGAGGGAGACAGGGATGGAGGGAGACAGGGAGGGAGAGAGGGAGGGAGGGAGCGAGGCAGGGAGGCAGGGGTGGAGGGAGCGAGGCAGGGAGGCCGGGAGGGAGGCCGGGATGGAGGCCGGGAGGGCGGGAGGGAGGGAGGGATGGAGGGAGGGAGGGAGGGAGCGAGGGAGGGAGGGAGGGAGGGAGGCAGGCAGGGAGGGAGGGAGACAGGGAGGGAGGGAGACAGGGATGGAGGGAGACAGGGAGGGAGAGAGGGAGGGAGGGAGCGAGGCAGGGAGGCAGGGGTGGAGGGAGCGAGGCAGGGAGGCCGGGAGGGAGGCCGGGATGGAGGCCGGGAGGGCGGGAGGGAGGGAGGGATGGAGGGAGGGACGGAGGGTTCCCTGCGGAGGGCAAGATGCGGCGCCCCAAGCGCTTATTTGATGGAGAAATTGAGTAAAACCGCGGTGTCGCAGAACTTTCCGGGGAGATTTGAAGTTTCCGCTCGGCTAGCGGCGGGAGGTCCTGGCGGGGTGGAAGGCCTGGGGAAGGGAAAGGGGGAGCTGGGTGTCGGGGGAGAGATCGCCTCTCAAAGCTGCTCTGGAGTGGCCGGGGAAGGGCAGAGAACCGGGCTGTGAGCGGGAACCAGGGTGGGTCACGGTCAGCTCGATCAGAGAGGAGATGGAGAGAGTAAAGGAATAAGACTTAAAAAAAAACCCCAAACGACTCCCATTGTACTGAATATCCCTCCGGGGCTCCAAACAGCTGGTTTATCTGGCACAGGTGGTTAACCAAAGCGTAACTCGCGGCCCCCAGTGAAGCAGGAAGGCGCGGGTTTGATGGCTTTGTGGAAAGGCTGGCTGTACACAGAATGTCACATCCCTGCCAGAACGAACATGCCCATCGTTAAGACACTTTTAAGTCTTGGAAGGTGGCAAAGCAAGGCTTGGACTTTTACATCCCGGGTGGAAATGCTGTTCAGCCGACACACAAATAACTTCGGGTGTGTGCGGTGCCACCCCAGCTGAGGTGGCAGAAGTCCCAAACTTAACGAGGCACAGAGATTGCCATCTAACTCACTCTGCTTGCTAAAGGGAAGGACTGTCTCCATTCCCCCCCTCCCCAGGAATCAGAGTAGCTTCTAGTGAACTGTAAATAACACAGAAAAAAGAAGTACTAAGCTGAATCGTATTGAGTATATCCAAACGAACTTATTCTGAAGGAAGAGCTACAACTGCCCACGTGTGCTCTACCATTACTTATTATACAAAGACTGAGCAGAGTTTGTGTCCCTCTGCTGCTCTAGGTCTAAGCTACCACATGTAAATTATGTGCTCTCTGTGTTCTATGTGTGTTCCAAGTCAAAAACCAGGTTTTATTCTCAGCCTCCAGTACTACAAATCCTGTAAAAGCCATATCAAACCCCCAGAATATTTTCAGTTTTTAACAAATGTTTGTTGGAAGAGAAGTTTAGCGCTATTTCTAGAGATGAGGAAAGTGGTAACAGGGGTGGTAAAATAAAGATCATGCCACTATTAGTGGAGTCAAAGTAATAATTAAAAGTTTGTTTAATTAAGGAAACAAACAAGGGGCTGTAGATTTTATACAGTGAGATGCTTGGGGCTGACAGTTCATCATCAGACAAATTCTTAAGATGAGCATGAAGAATGCTGAAGAAGCTGAGTTCCAGAGGTGACAGAGCTATCCCTTATTACACAGTTTTAAGTGTATTTTCTGTAGTGTCAGCATCAATTCTTGTCCCTGTAGTTCAGAAAATGACAGATGATAGTGTAGAAAGCCTGCTGGCAACCACAGACTGCTTACACTTGCTTAGAACACTTACTGCTTAAAATAGCAGTGATGGTGTGTCTGCAGTAGAGTTCCCAGTGTTGCCAGTGCTGGTGGAGAGTCCTAAATCTGAGAAGCCACAGAAATATTTTTGGACTAGATCCTAAGGACATGGTCCTGCACATACTCATGGTCTAATGCTGCCTGGCATGAGAACTCCTAAAGAACCAGAAGCCATAGAAGATAAATATTACTGCTAAATAACAGCTTTTGTGCAGAATCAGGACTGCACATAGCCTGGCTGGCTACTTTTATAATCCTGAGCCCTGGTGTCAAGCTGAATGATCACCAGCATTTAGCTGATTGTGAGGGTTGTGGATTCCCCTCCCCTCCAATTTGGAAGAGGAAAAGCAGGGTCTGAAAATATCCATTCACCAAGACTTCCATGGGAACACCACAGAGAAATGGTGTTGGTCTGCCTAAGGGGTTGATTGGTGCAAAATTAAATAGGTTTGTTTCCAACGTGTTCAGAAAAAAAGACAACCAGTCAACAACAACAAAACCAAAACCCAAAAACAAACAAATAAAACCCCCCTCCCTAACAACCCTCCTCACCTGCAAAAAAAACCCCAAACCAGATCAGAGACAAAAAATTCTAAATATTTTGAGAAACCAATCAAATAACCAGTATTCAAGGAATCCTCAGTATTACCAAATTTCATTGTTGCCTTTTCTTTTGTTTTCACTGTCATCCCCAGTCAGTAACACTGATTTTCTTTGGATAATGTCTATCTGTTAGAATGCATCTACACTAAACACTTGTGCCTGGATGGGAGGCAGATACACCTGGAAATTTATGACCCTTGTTCACAGGTAAGAATTTAGCAGGAGGAGGGTAAAGAAAAGCTGGTCTTCATTACCTTTGTATATGGTGGAAAGGGTCAAGGGGTTATAGACTTTTGGTTGTTGGAATTTGTGCCTGCTCTTTGGGTTTTTTTTAAAGACTGAAGTTTTATAGTTGCTGAAGTACTACTCAGAACTACTGAATACTTTCCCATTTCCTCAAAGAAACCCTTCATAGCTGAAATTTTCTGGAAATGCATTTGTATTTTGGAATAATACTAACAGAAAAAACTTACCACCTTTGCTTTACATAGGTAAATACAGAGACAGGTAATTGGATAAAATGCAGTTTTCTCAAATACCCTAAATGAGTGAAATTTAACTTATGGAGCAAACAGTTTATTAAATGGCTGCACAAATGGTCAAAGTAGACAGGCTGGAAGTAAGGCTTGTAGTCACAGAACAATTTCTTTTTCCAGGGAAAGCCATAATGCAGCTTGTACACATTGACAACTAGAATTTAATGACAGTAAACCACTCTGAAATAAAGTTTTAGATTATTTTACTCAATTTACAGGAATGGAGAAGCTCAGGTACCATGTAACACGTGCAGACCTGGGTCTGGCTGCTCACACTGGCTCTCCAGGCTCCCTTTAGGGCAGCTGTCTTGCCTCTCACCAGCTGGGGTGAGGAATGCTGATGTGAGAGCCAAACCACTGAAAGCCTGACCCACACTTAAATTCAGGGACTTAAAAACTTGAGCAGTGTGAAGACAAGCAGCACAGCTTGTGCCAGGGCAGTGAGGATCCTGAAACAGCCCCTGTGCCAAGTCACAGGATGGAGCCTTCCCTTGCCATACTCCTCTTGGAGGCTGTCCTGTGGACTTGCTTCCACCCTGAGCTTGCCTACAGCTTCCACCTGCTGTCATAATAAATCCTGGGGCACAGGGGCTACTCTTTATTAAGGTATTGGAACTCTGAGAGTGGCAGCTGGATAGAGTTAAATAAATTAATCTTAAATTATGAGGACTTTGGTTGCTACAGTATGGGCACATGTTTGTGCTAGTGCTCTCTGAGCTTTCTTGTATTAGGTTTTTCCTTAGGAACAAACCCTAACTTCAGCTGTTTAGCAAAGTAAATGTTTGTTTTGTTTTTTTTTTGTTTTGTTTTTCTCATCAGCTTCCATTATTTTATCAATTTTAGGTCATATGGTCTTGCTAGCTGCTGCCAAACCATGTGCAGGGATAAGCTAATTTTAAATAGTTTTGAAATGACACTCCTTTGCTTGATGGGACAGTTTACAGCTGTTGCTTTCTGGAAATCAGGAGTGTGGCAGTTTCTTGGTGTGAAGAGAGGGAAGGATTAGTATAACCCTATGATCACTCAAGTGACTTTTGTCACTAGTTTTGTTAAACTCAGCTGCAGACTGAAAGGAGATTCTTTTTCTAGCTCTTCAGAAATTTAACATATGGGTAATCAGTGTTTGAAGATTTAACAAATCAAAGAGGAAAGAAAACATGAAGAAAATCATTAAGCTTACTGTAGTCAGAATATTAGGAACATGCAAACCAGAGCTATAACCACCAAACACACAAATGTTGATGGCTGCTGTGAGTTTCATTCTCATGTGACCCTGCAGAACCTTAAGCATAAGCAGTGGCTGTGCAGGTTGTGGAATTTCACTGCTTAAACAAAGTGTAAATGTTTCATAATGAACTTGCCAGTGATCCAAAGTGCCATCTTTGATGCTGGTTATTTACAAGGCTTTTGGAGCAGCACTAGCCTGAATTCAATGCCAGCACCTAGACCTACCAAATATCTTTTGCAATGGAAGTGACTATGTTCTAGCATTCACAGTGACAGAGAAAAGGCTCTGAAGTTACAACAGTAACACTCTTTTCCCATGTGCATTTGAACTTCTTTCAGCCTCAGCAGGGGAAGCTGTCCCTGGCAGATGAGCTCCACTGGGCTGATGGGTTTATCATTGTTTATGACATCAGCGACAGAGCATCCTTTGCCTTTGCAAAAGCACTGCTCTACAGGATCCGAGAGTCTCACGTAGGAGTTTGTAAAAAGTAAGTGGCATTATTCATTTTTTTCCCCTCAGCAAACATAGAGAAAAGCTGAGAACCACTTTGTGAGCTTGCAGGCCATGCTGGTAGTGATTAAAATCCAGCAGCATGGAAGTGACAGAACACAATGCCAACAATAAGGAACCTGAAGGCAAAATGTGTGGCAAATTCCAATCTGTTTGACTGTATCCAAACCCAAGTACATCAGGACTTTTGTTCTTATTTCTTACAGAACTAATATTTAAATGATTGCCATAAACATTTCTGCTAACATTACCTGTGACTTATACAGGTAAAAAATCCTGGCATAGTCAGTCTGTGCTTTTACTCCCCCACTCAATTACCAATGGAGATACACAAATACAAGGGCTGGAGAAAACCTTTCCCGTAAGAAAGGAAAGTAGCACCACAAACATCTCCTAAACTGCCCTTAGCAGTGACCCCAACATCATTTGTGCACGTGGGTGACCATATGGTAAGAAAGAAAGTACTTTAAAAAAAAATCACCAGAACTGCAGGGGTGAGCAGATGGTGCTGTGTATTCCTGCATCAGTCAGCTGAGGTGCTTTCTAAAGAAAAGAGTGAAATCCTTTACCTTTATCAGAAGTGGAGTTAAACCCCCATTTTTCTGTCTGTTTTACTGCTGACATTTCTTAATGAAGGTTAATTTCTGAAAGGGGTAATTTTAGCAGAAGCTTGGAATTAGATTTCCTCTGTTTCCTTCTGAGTTTTGCCACTGACACTGATGTATCTCTTGGACTCTGTTACCTGCAAATGCAGATAATGATCAGGTTGCTTCTTCACAAAGTCCAGGTGTTGACAATATACTCAGCAGCACAGAGCATGAAAAAAGCAGTGGACTAAAAAATACATTAATTCTCTGAGTAGAGAAAACAAAATTAAAATCTACTGGTAGAGAATAGCTTGTCTGGAAAATCCTTTTCCAGATGGAAAACTGGAATTCTTCCTGGCAAGGTGTGGGGGCTGGTTAGTTCATTTTGGTTTTTTTTGCAATGTCTGTTATCCTGAACATACACATTTCATACACACTGAATATGACAGAGTGTTGTACATATCTCTTCTGTAACTGGAACCCTTTTCATTTCAGAATGGCCGAGTCATCAATATTTTTGGTTGGCAACAAACAGGATTTGTGCCACATGAGGGAAGTTGGCTGGGATGAAGGACAGAAGCTGGCCATAGACAACAAGTGCCAATTCTGTGAACTGTCTGCAGCAGAGCACTATCAGGAAGTTGTGGCAATGTTCACCAAAGTGCTGAGGAATATCACTTCCAATTCCAAAGTGAAGGAAAAGAGACGACCAAGTGGTTCCAAGTCAATGGCCAAGTTAATCAACAATGTCTTTGGAAAGAGAAGGAAATCTGTGTAAGAGATGGTTGGTCTTGAATTTGGAACAAGCTGAAATAATGGAGCAGAGGCAGCTCCTGGGATTCACTGAATTTCCTCCAAAGGTCAATATCTGGAGGAGTAAGACAGTAGAAGCCAAAGGGAAGAGATGGTGTGGTCTAGACCTAGAAGACCTGATCTTCTATTTCAAGCTCTGCTACAGATTTACTGTTCAGACCTGTGCCACTTAAACTGTAAGCTGCTCCAGAGGAGAGGTTTAGTCTGTTTTAATCAATACCAGCATGGTCTTGGACAGAGCTTCTAGGTGCAACTGAAGTATAAGCAGTTATTTCCCAGATTCCCTTATATTGGAAAAGACCCTTAAGATCATCAAATGCAGCCATTAACCAAACACTACCAAGCCTACCACTAAACCATGTCCCTAATTGCCACATAATATCCAGTAAACTCAGCCTTGCTGACCGAAATCTCACTTCAGAATTCTGAGTAGTTGTTTTTTTCTCTGTGCAAGACCTTTTTGCACAAAAGTAAAGCAAAATACAGCGGCTTCACGTGGTGATGTGTTTGTATTTAACTCAGGTCCTTGTGTGCCTCACACTTGCTGAAATTCATATGAATTAAATGGTTAGACACCAAATCTACAAAAGGTATTTACCTGCAAAGCTGCCTTGCAGAGGCACCAGAAGTAGGGAAGCAGATACATAAAGCAGTATTGTCTCCTGTTTCAGTATCTTTTTTTTTTATTCCATGAGTGATGAAAGAAAGTAGAGAGGGTTGAGCAGTGTGAGAACTGAAATGTTAGTGAAATGTTGTCAGTGACACTGGACTGTTTTGGTAAGGTTGTTGTTGAGTGAAATAATTTTGCAGCAAGGGCCAGCATAAGGCCTGGGTTTCTCCCTGTCACAGAACAGTTTTTGTGAGCTTTAACAGAAGTTTCAGGAGCTGTGGGGTGGATGTGACTGTTCAATCTCAGATGGCAGCAGGAGCTTGGAGATCACATGGGCTGGCAAAGAGCACAAGTTCTTTAGGATGTCTGCCTGGATTTAAAGGTCAGCCTGCTGGTAAGACCTGTGCTCACAGAGAGTGTTTTTTCCTAATAACCAATGTCCTTACAGCTGCTCATCGCTGTGGCATTGAAATGCCACTGGAGAGAGCACTGGGTGCTGCTGGCTACACTTCTCAGGTGTGGATATCAAACATCAGATGGCTGTGAATGTGTTGTCAGCTGACATTCAGAGCTCTTACTCTAGACAGCTAAATAAGGGCTTAGCCCAGCCTGTTTGCAAGTGCTGTGCTCACACAGAAGTTATGAAAGGGAAGCGATCTGAAGATGAATTGCTGCCTCTTACACACTCCCAGGGACAGCTGGGATCCAGTCTCTGTGGGTTGCTAAATCAAAGCTCTAGAATTTTACCTGCATTGAAACTAGAAAAGTTACTTTCAGTTTCTGAGTGTTCACCCATAAGACAACACAACAAGGTTACATATAATCTTAGCACTAAGGTTGCAAAATACTACTAAAGCACATTTTATTGTGTTGACCAAAGATCACTTTTTTTTTTTTTTAAGCAAAAGATACTGTTTTATTTCACTTGTTATAGGACTACAAATATTGGAACATAGTTCTCAGCTGACAGGCACAGGGTTGCTTTGTTTTTCTGCAGATGCTGCTCTGCCATACCAGGAGCATTGTATTTTAACTGTATGGTCAATATCTATCAGACTGAAGGTGCAGATTACTCATGTACACCCTCCAGCTTCCCAGCCCACACAGGATTCCAGAACCACTAACAGAGGGTTGTAGCTTTATCTTGCTCTGGCATTGCCAGATTCCAGAACTCTTATTTGTATTTACTACTCTGGTATTAAATAAACTGGATATAAGATGGACGTATTAATGTGTTATTCTTTGTTTTCCCTTTACTCTGGTATAAAGCTACAGACTTTTGTTTTGACTGCTGTAAGAGGGAAGCACTGTGCAAATGTGAAATTCAAACTGGAGAGGGGAAATCTGGGAATGAGCCACTTGCACTAAAGAGAACCTCTGGCTGTGTTTGCTGAGCACAATGAAGAAACTTCCATGGTGCCTTTAACCAGTGAAGACACCTTTAAAAAAAAAATGTTTTACCCTTCAAAACTTACTACAAAACATCTACAGAGAGGCCAATTGGTTTTGTTCAAATTCCTGGGAATGTGGGCTTTCAGATAGATGGAACCTGTAGCATAGCCCATGGTCTTTTTGTCTGTATGGAGTGAGTGTTGGAACAGAGGGCAGCTGGCACCTGAGCCATGTGCTCACCTGAAAACCACCTGGAACAGCTGCATGTTTTATAAACAGGATGATTAAGACTTAAGCATACTAAAGCACCCAGCACAGACATAATTTGGTGCTCTCAGCATCAGGATTTCATTTGTCTTGTATTGCTGATCAGTGCAGATGTACAAGAATGCAGAATTTTAAAGCAGATACACATCCTCCCATTCTAAATGTATTTTTTTGAATAATTTTTAGAAATGAAGGCCTTTAAAAATACTTAAAATACTGAGATACATATATATATATATGTTTTGGTAAGTGTTCTTGGGGTTCTAACAGAGAAGGAAATATATTAACTGGCACAACCATGTTGCAAATGAGAAATTAACAAAAACCCTGTTTATATAACACTGTAAATGATGTAAATGATGTCTGATGCTCAGCCTTGACAGTGACATCACCTAGAGCATATCAGACTCATTGAAGAGTGCAGAAGTGGAGCTATTTGTGTTGTCACATATTGCTTCAGCATACAAGCCCATCCTTTCTCACCAAAAGAATTTGCAATTGCTGTACAAGAATTAAAAGTTCCTTGCTGCCATGCCTAGAAGTCCTTATATGAACTTTCTAGTTTCAGGAAAATGTTGCCTGAGAAAGGCACTCAGAATTGATGTTCTTTCTCCCTGGCTTCAGCTCATTTTTACTTTGGAAACAGTGACATAGAAGCAAAGAGATTCTGCTGAAGTATAGAGGGAATAGCCCATGGCTCCCAAATGCTGTCTCTCAGAGCACTTTCAGGGCTTTTTGAAGCCCTTTCTCACTCTAGTTTTGAAATAAACAGTTTAGACTAACATCACCTCAGCTCCTTTTCCCATTATCTTGCCTGTATGCATTAAACTCTCTTAGAAAATCCCACTGTAGTCATGTTCACAACAGGGCAGAGGGGAAAACATCACAGGAAAACTCAGAGCATGACACTCCTGGAAAAAAAGGAATAATTAAGTACAATATTGAGTAGGCCAACCAAACATGCTGTACTCTGAAGACAAAAGTAACTACCATAGGTTTTTTAGCCCATTGCTAGAAGCTGGTTTCTGAAGTGATGGACAGGAGAACGTTGAGATGTGTGGGCAGTGTTGATGTTTTTATTTCTCTCTGACTACACTGCTTTGAAGATGATATTTGCAGATGTCTGATCCTAGCACTGTCTCCATCTCTGAGGCAGAAAGAGGGGTGGGTATTGTAGCCATTGGCTTGAATGGTTGTGATCCTTTCACCAAGTCAGACCCAAATCACTCAATGGTATTTTCAGAGCTAAAAAGAAGAGAATATGAAAGCCACTCAAAGCAGAACTAAAGTGCAGCTGGTATCCAAGAACGTGTTAATTTTCCATCAGGATAACGTAGGTGCTTTAGGTTAATCAGGTTTCATACATTACTTATGGATAGGGGAACAAACTCCAGTTCTGATTTGGTTGGGAAGCAATCCTTGCCTATCCACTCTGAAGCGAGAAGTATATTAAACAAAACAAAACAAAACAAAACAAAACAAAACAAAACAAAGAAAAAAAAGAAAAAAGTGAGACAGACAGACAGAAAGACTACTAGAATAATCCAGAGCAATATTAAACTTTATGTTAAAAAACATGAAACCTCTACCTCCTGTCCATAGGAACTCAGACTTCTTTATATCCCAAATGTGCCCATGGGGAAGGAAAACAAGGGGAAGCTGAGTTTTGATGTGCTCTTCAACCACTTTGAAAAGCAAAGCCTTTGTTTGCACACCTAAAAGTGCACCTGGGCACCTAATTGCCAAACTCTATAATTTTAAATCTTGGGTTTGATATTTCCGTAAAGAAGCAGTGTTGTAAATGCCAAAGTCTTCTGTTGTGTTGGACTGGATTCTTCCCCACCCCCCATAATTGATATTATGTGAGACAGGCAGACTATTCTGGGTAGAAAGTTATTTTTATACAGGCATTACTCTTTTCCAGAAACAGACTGTAAATTTCTGTCTTCTTTTAATTGCTTTACAAAGTAAATGGAGTCTCTCTGGTTATATAATTAATATCCACATTTAGCCCTATATATTTGACATGACTTGAGCCTTTTACTGCTATATTCATTTTTCAAGGCTGGCTGGGAGTTCAGATATGCACTTAATTACTGCTGAACTCGGGGAAAGTTTTTCCAGGGAGGTTTCTTAATAATAGTGAGAAATACATACCACAAACAAGAAAATTGGAGAAGAGTGATCTCTCTAAGCAGATCCTTCTCCTTGTACACTCCTCTGCTCATATTTAGTAGCAAAGTGTCATCGTATCTATGCTATATAATGCATTTTACCACTTGAAATAAATATAAAAGAAGCAGAAATTAAAAGGTCTGACCTTAAAATGGCAGGCATTGTAGTGTCTGGTGAAGATTTCGTTTTTAGTAAACACAACTTTTTAAATAGGCTTCAATAGGCTTCACACAGGTTTTTGGTTGCAGTGCTGTTTGTAGGTTTTGTTGTTTTT
>WAAE01006524.1:0-12807 GCA_013400495.1 Nicator chloris | reverse complement strand
AGGCTGAACAACCCCAGCTTTCTTCACCTTTCATCCTGGGAGAGGTGCTCCAGCTCTTAGATTGTTTTCATTTGGGAAATTGTGATTTGTGAAATTTGAATTGTGATTGTGGCCCTAAAATAGTATGCTCATGGGTCCTAAAAAATACAAAGTTGCAAAGACTAACTGGATTGTATAGCCAGCTTTGTTTCTTGTTGGCCTTCTTAGAGAAGAGGGCAACTCTTTGGCATAGTTCACAGACTCACTGAAGGATCTGAAAATGAATTGGCTATTAATGGACTGTCTAAATGCCATTATATGCCATCCCTTTCTCACCACTGAGTTCATAGCTACCCTTGAAATCCTCTGATACTGAAGTACCTATGTGTTGTGACTATCTGTTCTGTGTTTCTTTAATTTAGGCTAGTATGTTGTTTATGGCACAATTTCAGTGTAAAATGTCCTAGCATTTTTTTGTCTTCATTTAAAAAATTGGAATCATTGTTTCAGTCTTTAAGCAAGAACTGAATTAGTCTTCATATTTGTCCTGAGAACTAATGTAATCAGCATAAATGTGTAATTAGTTTTGTTTTCTCCTATTCCCTCCTCCATCTTTCATTTTTATTATCATTTTCATATGGAACTGTATAGCGAAATTTTGAAGTGAGCCTATCCTCTGTGTCTTGTCTTTTCTGGTACTGCAGACTTCTTCTGTTACATTATTCTCTTGATGTATCTTGGCAACCTCATGAAGCTTGCTCAAAAAAGTTAATAAATAACTAATACAAATTATTTATTTTTAATAAAGTTATAAATTATTTTTATAATTTTACGTACTTTTACTTACTCTTATATAGTTTGGAATTTTTATAACTTATAAAGGTCTTTATTTAAATATGCTAAAATCCGTGCTGCAGCATGTCGGGCAGCATGCAGTTATGTCATCCGTACTGATGGATATTTTTTCCCTCTGATTATTTCAGGAAGTGTTTGTAGCTCTCTTGTTCATCAAAAGTATAAGTTGCCAGTGCTAGACACAATGTTTGTTAGAAAGAAACATCGTGGGAAAGACTCTGGGCTAATCATGTTGGAAGACTTTGTGGATTCCTCTACTGAAGAGCCTCTTGGCCTACGATATCCACTATCATCCTTCATGTATACAGGCAAGCTCTTTAATTTTTTCTTCTGATCTTCTTTATGGTTTCTTTACATGTCCAAATGAGTATTGTCATTCAAGCTCCATGTTTGTGACCTCATCCTCAGATTCTACATTAAATTTTCTGCACTTTGGTGATGGCTAAAAATCCTGATTTGTTTAAGATGAAGAAGTTCAATTTTTTATCCTGTATGTAAAACTAGATGATTTGAACTCTGTTGGCTTTCTGCTGCTGTGAAGTTTACCACTGTCCCATTTCCCCCACCAAGCCTGTAGAATGAGCTGAGGTGTTTCTGTGTGGGATGTAATGTATACCTGCCTTTTAGCACCTTTTGCTTGCTCACACCTAAACCCCATGAAGTAATTTAATTAATGCTTTCTCTGAACTTCTGGTGAAGAGGACATACTAGGCTTTGCTTTAACTTGCGTATCAGAAGGCACAGTCCTAAAATACAAGGCAAACACATATGGTTCTTCCATTAGCAACCTAAGAGGACTATGTCATGTAGGAAATGACATGGATTCTGGAAACTGTGTTCTTGGGACTGTGTTCAGACAAGAAGCACCCTTCGTTTGCCTTGTTTCTCAAGGCATATTCCTTCTGAGGCCATTTGCCAGGGTTCCTTCTATGAACATTTTTATATGGCCTTCTTAACCAGTAGAAATTTTCCACGGTTCCAAGCACCACAGTCTGTCACTGGATTTGATAAGACCTAATTTGTTAGGCTTCAACCAGGAAAATTACTTGAGCAGAATTTGATGACTAATTCTTTTTTGTACTCAAGAAATGACACAGTGGGGATCCTGTGCTCTGAAACTGTGCATCAGTAGTGAACCAGGTGAAAAATGGTGGCTTTTCTAGCAACAACCAAAGAATAATGTCAAAGCATACATGCCTCTTCACCTGTAGGTTTGATACAGGAGTAGAGAGAAAAGAGATGGAAGGACAGCAGTGCAGAAAATATTCTGGAAGTGAACAGTGATTAACCATTCAATGGTAACATGTTAACACTCCCAGAGAGTTCTTGTCTCAGGTGCCTACTACAGTGTAAGGTGACAAAAAGCACTTGACTACATCCTCTGCTTAAGAACCCTTCTATCCTGAGTTGGGTCTTGTAGTTGGCAGGAATAGTGACTAGTGAAGTTGCAAAAATCTCAAGTGGGTACCAAGAAAAGAAGAAAATCCCATTCATCTTTGTTTGCCATTTAAGATAATAATGGAAAGTATTTAAACCTACATTAAGAAAGGATTAATTAAGAAGGAAGTGTAGGGTAAAGCAATATTGTTTATTTCAAACTTGGCTATTTTGTTAAACAGTTCTTTCTGTTATTGTTTGTGTATGATTGTAGATTGCAAAATAATTTGGTTTCAGATAAACTTAAAAGCTGAGGTATAGCTGAGTATATAGTATCTATAATATAGTGTTTTTTCTTGTGTTTGCTCAGCTTGTAAGCAGTACCTTGAGAAGTACCCTGGGGATAAAAACCTTTTGTGGCAAGTTGAGGGAGGAGGAGATTGGTTCCAGAGAAAGTCTATTATGTCTATAGTGCAAAAGGAAAATCTCAAAATTGCAGGTATGGATGCTTTGTTCTGTTGTTTTCTGGCACTTTGTAAAAGTTGAACAAATACTCTACAAGAGTGACTTCTGTGAACACTGTGTAGCAACTAGCAGAAAGATTTCTATTTGTCCTGAGACCTGTGAGATCATGTTTGTAATGGTATCATGTTTTAACCCCAGCTGGCAGCTAGGTACCATGCAGCTGCTTGTTCACCCTCTCCTCCCCCAGTGGAATAGGAAGGAGATTCCGAAAAAACAGTAGAACCACTGGGTTGAGATAAGAACAGTTTAAAAACTAAAATAAGATAAAATATAATAAATATAATGAAAAGGGAGACAAAACCAGAGAAATAAAATCCAAGAGAGAGAAGTGGTGCACAGTGCAGTTGTTCACTACCTGCTGACAGATGCTGAGCCAATACCCAGGCAACCCCTTGTAGCCAACTATCCCCAGTTTATATACTGAACATGTTGTTCTGTGGTGTGGAATATCCCTGTGGCTAGTTCAGGTCAGCTGTTCTAGCTGTGGTCCCTCCTAGTTTCTTGTGCATCTGCTCACTGGCAAAGTATGGGAAAGTGAAAAGTCCTTGACATAAGATAAACACTACTCAGCAGCAATGAAAACAGTGTATTANGTCCTGAGACCTGTGAGATCATGTTTGTAATGGTATCATGTTTTAACCCCAGCTGGCAGCTAGGTACCATGCAGCTGCTTGTTCACCCTCTCCTCCCCCAGTGGAATAGGAAGGAGATTCCGAAAAAACAGTAGAACCACTGGGTTGAGATAAGAACAGTTTAAAAACTAAAATAAGATAAAATATAATAAATATAATGAAAAGGGAGACAAAACCAGAGAAATAAAATCCAAGAGAGAGAAGTGGTGCACAGTGCAGTTGTTCACTACCTGCTGACAGATGCTGAGCCAATACCCAGGCAACCCCTTGTAGCCAACTATCCCCAGTTTATATACTGAACATGTTGTTCTGTGGTGTGGAATATCCCTGTGGCTAGTTCAGGTCAGCTGTTCTAGCTGTGGTCCCTCCTAGCTTCTTGTGCATCTGCTCACTGGCAAAGTATGGGAAAGTGAAAAGTCCTTGACATAAGATAAACACTACTCAGCAGCAATGAAAACAGTGTATTATTAACATCATTCTCATGCTAAATTCAAAATGCAGTACTGTACCAGCTACTAGGAAGAAAATTAATTCTATCCCTTCTGAAAGCAGAATGATATCCACGCCTTATTTTCTGTACCTTTTAGGTCATACCCAGGTTCTGTTCTTTGCAGTACACCATTACCTTTCCTGTCTTCTGATACATATGCACAGATCACACACGTTTCATTGCCTCAGTCTATGGGCCACCCCTCTAAAATGTCTGTTGAGTTCCTTTAGTCCAAAACTTTGAGCTCCATCTGTCATAACAGTCTTTCAGAGCAGACAAGATTTTGCATCCAGTTGGATTGTTGCATGCAGTTCTGTTTCCATTACCACCACACTTGTTTGGTTTCACGAAGTTAATTCTTCATTGGCCTGGGTGATTTTTACTGTAATACCCTTGATATGGCAATTGAATAGGAACTGGGTTCAGATCCCCAAATTCAGAATGGTGAAAACAGGTGCTGTGAGGTGCCCAGTTCAGTGATGGGCATATAACCATGAAAGAGACAGTATAAAATGATATATAGGACTTAACATCATGCAATTTAATTTATTGGCTACTCTCATCCCAAATCAAATCCCTATAAGAAATGCAGTGGAATTCCCCATCTTCCTGCATTACCTGCTAAGTGGACCCAGGTGCTTGAGCAAACTCAGTTCCACAAATTATTTTGCCTTTTCCTGAAGCAGGAATAACACAGACTGTTTCCTCTGTAGTAGTCTGGTAGTGGTTGCTTCCACCGTTTTAAGCACATGACATTTTCCTTGGAGTTTTGAGGGACTGTGATATAGTCTATCTGCCCAGCCTTCCCATATTTCTATTTCAGTTGTCATTCTCCATACTAAAGAGACTGTAACCACTCATCCTGTTTAATTGCAGTGCATGCTTCACGTTCATGTATAATCTGTGCAATTATGTATATGGTTGAGTCCACCTCTGGATCAAGTGTCCACCTATAATTTGCATCTCATCCTTGATTATATGAGGTGTCATGGGTGCACCAAGCTAAAAATAATTTTCCCTTATATTTACAATTCTGTTCCTCCTGAGTCACTTTAATCTTAGCAGCCTGATGCACTTTCTGGTCATTCTGATGTTCCTCTGTGGCCCATTTCTAGGGTGCATCGGTCTCTATGGAAGGTACTTTCACAACCAGGTTCTCAACCTAGACAGCAGTATCTTGTCACAATGTGGCAGCTCAGATGGCCCTTACCTTTTTGCTGCCAGTTGCTCTGCTTCCATTGCTGCAACCACTCTGCAGAGCATTTGCCACTACATGAGTCAGTGTATGTCTTGGTTTGCAAGACAGGTGTCTGATGGAGGCAGAGCAAACCCCCCTTGGAATGTATGAATCAAACCCCCTTCCCTCCAAATTATCACAATTTTGACAATTAAGGGAGCTCTCAGGCAAAGATATTGAGGGTAGGAATAGCAGTCCTTTACTGATATATGTATGTATATGTATATAACAAACCAAACAAACAACAACTATTACTGCATTAACAAGAAAACAACAACAACAACAACAAACCAGGAGCCTCAAACAGCTCTGCTTCACAGAGGCCAGGGAATTTTGATCTCAGGGTTCTTTTCCTGAAGAGTAGGGCTGGAACAGGTTCTGGCCAGTGGATGAGACGAAAGTCAGAAGTCCTGCGGAGTCAGCTGGAACGGCGAGGTGTCTCTGCAGAAACACGGTGGGGGTGCAGAAGGCAAAGAATCAGCACCGACGAAACGGAGCAGTGGCAGCAGGGCAGGAACGGCAGGAGGGAGAGACGAGCTGTAAGGCACCGGGGCACCGGGGCGGATGATGCCCAGTTTCTCTCGGCTGGAATCCGAGGTGACTCCGTCTCCTCTCCCTCACAGCAAACCAAAAGCAGCCCGCTGTCTGTCCTTGCCNCCCCCCATACCTGGCCACTTCTTTTGTTTCGGCGAAGCACCCATAAATATCCAGTCGTTAGTCTCCAGGTAACCCAGGGAAAAAATTCTACATAAAAAAAAACCCAAACCAAAAAACAAAACAAAACCAAACCAAAAAACCCCAACAAATCTAACCCCCAACAGTGTAGAACCAAAATATTGGCCATTTTTCTCATTCAGCAATGTCTAAAGCCAGCTGGATGGCCTTCACCTCAACAAACTCACTTGATTCATGCTCTCCTTCAGCAACTTGTTGTAGGAGACTCGATCTCTGATCCTTTCCTACAATGTGACAGAACAATCAGTAAATAAGGCATATTTCTTCTCATTTTCTGGTAATTTATTGCAGAGCTAGTCCTCTTCAGTAGGGGTCACCTTCTCCTCTAGTGATATTCCAAAATTCTTTCAAGCCAGTCCTTGATCCCTTTCAAGATTCCTGGACAATCTAGTTGGTGCAGTATTTCTGCTGGTGCACCACTGTGGTAGTGACCGGCACCTGTTATTCTTCAACAGCTCCACAACAGAAGGGTCCTCTGAGAGAAAATGCCAGGCAGACAGATGTTTAATTTCCCCTGTCTCCAAGGCAGCTGTAGTGAAAGCCCAATGATACTCTTCTGGGTCCTTGAAATATATTCTTCTGAAATAGTCTGTGCCAAAGATGCACAGAGTCTCTGAGCCAGTCAGAGTGACATGCTTTTGCCACTCATTCCCAGTCAGGGTAGTCTCAGCCTCCACTATAGTCAGCTGTTGAGATACCTCTGTCACTCCAGAACTACAAATGGGTTCTTCCCCTCTATAGCACGATGGCATTATGGCACAATGTGCACTAATGTCTATTAGAGCCTGTACTCTTGTAGATTTGACATTCTAGGCCACTGGATCCTCACATTCCAGTGAACTTAACTGATCCTCTTTTCCCATTGACAGGAGGCAGGGCCCTCTAGTACTGGATATAGAATTCTCCACCCACTTCTTGTGAAAAAGGATTAGAATTCTTTACCACAGGATGAGGAGTAAGGTTAGCCATGCCACTCTGTCTGGGGAATTGCCTACTGGAGAATGGAGTAGCAATTTTCCTGGAAGAATCCACAGTTGTGATTGCTTTTCCTTTCAGTGCACATGCCTGTGCCTCTAGGTGGAGGTGGATTTTCCATCTCATTTTTTCATATCCTGTCTGCGGTCCAACAAGATTCTAAAAATCATGGTGTGTACTCTTTATCCTTTTTCTTTAGCAAAAGAATGCTCTTTTAATCGCTGAGATACTTTTCTGTACGGGTGGGGAGTAGAACCTGTCTTCTTTTTGTTGCTGGAACTCCTGGAGCTGTTTTTCATACTTTTTGAACAGATTTTTTTCACAACTGAGAGGCAAGTCCATAGATAGGAAGAGAGATTTTCTTAATATTCGCGGAGTTAGCAAACCACTTCATCCACAGTGGGTACTTCTTCATCTCTCCAGGCCATTAATGCCAATGAATTGGCACATGATGATGATGTGCTACATACACAAATATCTACCATGTAGGTTATGTGCATTGGACTTTGTCTAGATCTGTATGTGACTGCACATTCTTTGGCCCACAACAAATCATTTCTAGCACAGCGAGCTCCCCTCAGGTACTAGACACCTCTCTCTCCATGGTGGTCCACTTGCCTGGGTAAGATGGAATGTCTTCCTTGAAGACCTTTCCTTCACACTTGGCAAGCAACCAAGTGCCACACATCTGCTTGTTCCCCCGTAGTGAGGTAGGGAGGATAAGCTGAAGAAAACATAAAACTTCTGGATTGAGACACAAATAGTTTAATAATTGAAATCAAATTAAACAGAGGTATAATATAACAGTAATCATAATGAGAAGGGAGACAACAAAACCAGAAAAATAAAATCCAAGAGAGAGAACTGATATACAATGCAGTTGCAGTGATTAGCCCTTCCCAGTTTGTATACTGGGCTTAACAACGTGGTATGGAACATTCCTTTGGTCAGTTATCCTGGCTGTGTCTTCTCCCCAGCTTCTTGTGCACCTGTTTACTCAGCATAAGAAAGTGAAAAGTCCTTGAATTAGGATAACCCCTATCTGGCAGAACTAAAATATCAATGTGTTATCTCACACCAAATTCAAGACAGAGGACTGTATGAGCTACTAGGAAGAAAAGTAATTCCATCCCAACTGAAAGGAGGACAAATGCTTATATATATATAAAGGTACTATAATTTTCTCTTTCTCTGTTTCCTCTTTTAAATCTTCGCAGCAGAGACTTCAAAGAAGGAAAATAAGAGTTTGCAAGCAGAGGATAATTTTTGTCAGTCTGCAGTATCTGAAGCAAGTGGACCAAGGACTGAGACAGAAACACAGCTAAGTGTAGGTACACAGTCTGTTACTTCTTCTATTGATTGTATTGTTACTGAAAAACCAGTTATGAGAAATTATTTTTGCCCATATCATTACTACTGAACTTGCCATAATGTATATAAAAAGACAAATGGTTTAGTCACTTTCTGTGTGGATGTACTCCTTCCCAGTGATGTAATGCTAATGACTAAGATGGGTTGGTGGTTTTTTGTTTTGGTTTTTTATTTCTTTGTTTGGTTTTTGGCTTGGTTTTTGGTTTTGGCTTTTTTGTTGGTTTGTTTGTTTTTTGTGGGCAGGTGGGGTTTCCCCATGCATGTAGAGAGTCTGTGCTGCAGCTGTCAGGGTCTGGAATTTGAGCCATTTACAAGCAGATTACATAAAGGAGACTATTTCAGCTGTCTCTGAGATTAAACTGTTTAGAGTGGCTGTTTTTAGAGGTACATATCCATGTCACAATTCAATACAATCGCTGATGTTAAGTTTGTGTGGAGAGTTATACATTGTCCATACAAAAAGACCGCAGCTTTCTTTGACTGTATTTGATATAGCAACCAGATTACGGCTGCTCATGGACACGTGGTCATGAGTATATTTGGGTCATTAAATATTATGAAGCTCTTCCTTTATTTCATTTGTGTTCTGAAGTCACGCAGAATGTGCTTGACAATCATTTGTAGCTCCAAATAACATGAGCATGGATTTGCATGCTTTAAGGGCTATCTGTGTTATTGACATGACCATGCTTTTATAGAAGTCAGTGCTTTAATTAAGAATGGGAAATAATGGCTAAATCAATACTTTCAGATATAAATATTTAAAGTTTAGATTTGGAATTTAAGTCAAGTTTTCCCAGTTGAGAAAATTAGCATTTTCCAAAGCAAAATTGACAGAAAAGTAGTGATGTTTTTAAACTCTCGATGACCAGAAGCAATAACTCTTAGTTGTCTTCCATTTGTAAGAGTGTCTCTAGCCTCATCTCTGAGTTTTAGATAGATTCCAATAATGATCATATCAGCAAAATTATCTAAAAACTTACACGTTTTGGTTATAGAGCTATATGGATATACTTGGAGAAAGTAGCAGAGTGATAGTAGTTATTTTGATTTTTGTTGCTGTGAGTTAAGAATTCAAGCCCTGTCTTTTGCCCTTTTCCAGAGGAAAAGACAAAGTCGATACCAAAGTGATCCAACTCCTCATAGCTTGGTAAAACTGCTGGCAGCTCTGAAATTGGCATCTGCACTATCTATAAGCAGTTCAGCAATGGTTTGAAAATTGGTGGACCACCTAAGGAAATAAAATACCCCACCTTCCCCCAAGCCATGATAAAACATTCCCCAACTTCAATTTTCACCTTCACTTAGTGCTCCCTATTTTGTGCATTTTGATTCTAGAATCACTTCTTGTTAGTTTACAAATTCTTATGTATTCAATACTCACTTGAAACTACTTCAAACAGTGGAGTGTAGACATGGCCACTTTTTGCCAGCTTTCATCCTCTTCAGTATTGGAAGTGAGAGTGGAAAAGTGGACCAGGATGCTAATAATTGCTGTTTCAGATTATTACTAGTAGCTAAGAAAAAACCGTATATATAGCTTTATTTTAATGTGTAGAGTTTGTATTTACTTTACTGTATCAAGTGCTGAATCCTCAGCTAACTTGCAGAAAAAAAATTAAGATATTGGGATGATGTGGCGAAACAAGAGACAAAAAAAATCTAGGGAGAGGGACCTAAGCAACCTCTTGTGCTGACTGTGCATGTAAGCTGCATTACTGATAAATCACCAAGGTCTGGTTTTTCTTATTTTTTACATGAGTTGCCATAATCTGTTGGATGTCATGATAAAACTATAGAATAGGATACAACTATACGCATAAGACTTAGCAATTAAATTTTGCGAACCACTGCAGTGTAGTCCCTTGGGTTTATACAGAAAGGGGAAACAGAAAGAAGCTCCTATAATTGAATTATGTGGGCACTTGTTATAAACAGAACTGTTAGGAAAAAGTCATGGTAGTATTGTTTATAGTGACAGGTCACTTTCAAATCTTATCTTCTACACTCAGGCCAGAAGTAAAACACAGAAAAATTAGTCATCCATGACATAAAGATAACTTTTAAAAAGTGTTAAATTTGTTGAGACAGAAGACTTAGATAAAAATTAAGAATTATTATAGCTGCTGTTTTATAGGATCATTACTATGAAATAGTGCTTTAGAGAGATGCAAGCATAGGTAGGATTATGAAATTATTTTAGTCAATTCTGAAAATTTAAGAATAACATTAGCTTTGCTTTTGCACCACAGGCTGACTCTCAAAAAGGTAAAGAATCAACAGATGTCCACGCAAGCACATCTGAAGGTAAAAATAACCTTGATTATCAGTATTGCAATTACTCTAGATTAATAGTTTTGCAGTCTGTTTTACAGCTTTCCGTTTTACTTGACTCATCTGTAAACTGCATATAAAAATGTGCTTTTTGCTAAGGTGCTGAGACTCAACTCTTATACCTTTCAGAGGAATTCAGACAAAATTGTTATGAGTCTTGGTAAAGATACTATTCAGAAAAAAATACCACAAAGAAATGCTGTTTTTGTGGCACTCAATTTCTTTCGCTATTTAGTGGCACTCAGTTCTTTCACTATTTTGGTTGGGGAGGCTATATGTAGATCTTAGACTGAATTTGTTCACTTGAAATTTTTTTTTTTTTGTGTTATTGTCCTAAGACTCTAATGTAACTCATGTTTCCGTCTGGACGCGAAGCAGTCATTTAAAACGTCAGAGGCTAAATAAAAATAGACAGGAACCTGGACTTGAAACTTCCCAACGAGATGAGGAAAATGCTCTTCAAGTCTCCAAAAGCAGGTACCAGGAGCCCGTTTTTAATGACTTCTTATTTTGTTGCTTGGGCAGTCACAAGCTACTTTAGAGCGTCAGAGTGTGCAATTGGTGTTTCTTCTCCTTTCTTCCTACTTTACTTGCTTTACTTACTAAAAGTAAAGTCTAATGCAAGAAAGAAAGAAAGAAAAGTGAGACATCATTTGATGAGTGATTGCACCAAAATGCAGTACCTGTGAAAGCTCAGTAGATACAAGAATGAACAGGAGAAGAGTGAAGGCTGAGAGTGTCCTGTTGTAACTGAATATGTACAATGGTAAAAATACTTGTATTCACAGCGTAGTTTCTTGAGATAATATATCTGGACTTGTATCCATAATACTCTGTGTGGTCTTTGAGGAGGTATCCCTTCCCGACTTCTTGTTACAGTTGATATATTGCTGTAAAATATGATCTGACTGTTCAGCTTGGGAGCTGGTTACTGCTTGTCAGCTAATAACAGGTGTTACAGCGAGCCATGTCTTCAAAGGAAAGCCCTTTGCTCTGACAATGTTTTAAACTATCATATCTGATCTAACATCCTGAAAAGAACCCCAAAACGTTTCCAATTTAAATGATATTAACTTGTGTAACAATCATCAGATGTTGATGTGAAGAGTAGTATGACCTGTGTGCCATAACAGTTCTTACAGGACAGGGCTTGGAGTAATAATTTGGAAATTCCATTTTGGAGTATAAATGGAAATAATTTTAATTTCCATTCAGCATATGTATTTTAAGGAAATAAGTGATCCCTTCCTTCCTCATAGACAGTGTGCTGACCCCACCCTGCTCCATGTGTATGTCTCCCTCTCATTCTCTTCCAAAGAAACCCATTTCAACCCCCAAAGCCTCTTTTGGACAAACTGTAGATTACTTGGTTATTTTCTAGGAAATCACTCAAGCGTGTTCCATGAGGTTTCTTTAAACACAATTAGTTGTGGATGTTTTGTTTGTGCAGTTGAGACCTTCAACTAGGTACTGCCTAATTTTTCTGATTAAATTGCTCTGTGGAATTACAGGTATTGCTGTGCTGCTCTGTCAGTGTACTGCTCTAAGATGGTTCAGATAGGTTAAGTGGAACAGTTTGATGCTGTCACAGCTTAAGAAATGCTGTTACTTATAATAATTGGCTAGTTAATATGTGAGAAGACTAACCTGATACTGAATGTCAAATTTTGGGCCTTGCAAATTAAGCCAATGAGGTGTTGCTATAATGGTAAAAAGAAGGCAACAGAGCAGGATATCAGCTTGGTACTTTCCTTCTGTGCACACCAACAAATGAAACAGGGTCTTCTGTTGTGCACTTTGCTGTGGAGTGTCTTGGTGTCAAGACTGGCATGTAGGATAAAACCTTCCAGTACTGCCTTTACTATGAGATCACAAAGTAGACTTCTGTAAATCTACTGCATGCACATTTTCTTTGCTTGTATATAACGTAATCTCTAGCTGATGGCAACTTCTTCACCCATAATATTTTTATTGCCTTGAATTATTTTCCAGTCATTGTCTTTGTAATGTCTGTATTTTCAATGATTCTAAAAATACAGTTGCTTTCATAATTCCACAGTTTGAAACTGTTTCTACAGTGGGGGTGGGGGGAAAAAGGAATTGCTGCTTTTCTTAACCCATTGTAGCTTTCAAATATGTAATGTGTCACTACTTTCTAAATTTAAAATAACAAACTTGGAGAAATTTCAGATTTCTTTGCCATAAAATGGAAGTGAGATATAATTTTATAATTGCCAAAGCAATTTTCCCTGTTGATACTTTTTTTCCTAATGAGGAGTTAGCCATTTTCAGATGCA
>WAAE01006523.1:9986-26905 GCA_013400495.1 Nicator chloris | reverse complement strand
CCTGTTTAGGCTGGCAAAGACTCAGAGAGGATCCTATCAATATCTGTAAGTACCTGAAGGAAGAGTGTCAAGAGGATGGAGCCAGGCTTTTCTTGGTGGTGCTGAACAATATCATAAGAGGCAAACGGCAGAAACTGATGCCCAGGACGTTCCACCTGATTATGAGGAAGTTCTTTGCTGTGTGGGTGACCAAGCACTGCAACATTTCCCCCAGAGAGGCCATGGAGCCTCCTGCCCTGGAGATATTCAAGAACCATCTGGACACAATCCTGTCCCACGTGCTCTAGGATGACCCTGCTTGAGCAGGGAGGTTTGACCAAATGACCCAGTGTGGACCTTTCCAACCTGACCCATTCTGTGATTTAGCAATAAGGTAAGGTAAACCCCAGTAAAATTGGCCAAACCCCAGACTCAGTTAGCAGTTACAACACAGAATGTACACTCCCCCCCAAACTACTGCAACATCAGAGCTGAGCCATCTTCTTACTCTTCTCTTTCTTGTTCAGTGAGTTGACTTTGCCATCAGGAGAACGCCTAAGCATGACATTGTGCAAGGCTCCCAAGAAACATGTACATAGCTTGTTATTCCAGACTGCTTAAAAGTTCATTTGATATATTTCAAAAACCTTTAGAATATGCATCTAACAGCAGCTGCCATTCTCTTACATTTTATGGGAAACTGGATTTACATCTACGCTCCCTATTTTGGCAAAAACTGAGGTAAAGAATGTGTTTTAACAGTGAGCTACCAAAAAACGCTAACTCTGATAGAGTGTTACCTGTGTTCTACCTAGTCTTCTGGTGAAAGTAGACCAGGGAAGGCACAACCAATGGAGGGCTAAAAAAAAAGAAAAACAAAACAACAACAAAAAACACCCTCAAAACCACCCCAACAAGCAGCAAGTTGGCCCTTAAAGACAAGAAACAGGCTGGACATTCTTGGATGTGACAGCATTCCTGCAGCTAATCCAGTTTACACCATCATTGAATACAGAGACTTCTGTGCTTCTTTTCTAGAGGATGGGTTTGTGACTGCAGAAGGGGCTAAAAATAAGGGAAAAAAATCCAAATAGTAACAACGATATCAGAGAATAGAAAGGGAGAAAAGAGAACTTAACTTTCAAATTTTTGAGCAGCACTGAACTTGCATCAAACAGTGACATCTTGTAGATTCTACTCTACTACCATCAGAAAGACGCCATGGAGAAGTTGCCAATTTGAAAATTTGCTCACAAAAATAATATAAGAGGAAAAGCTGAAGTGTTCAGAACTTGTACTAGCAAATCCCCTGAAGGTGACCTGGCTAAAGTGTTCAGAGACAGCAAAGCATTGTAATACCTGGCAGGTGAGAACAGAAGCCTGTCCTCCCATGCTGTTATAAAACATATAAACAAGATACTAGCCCAATACAGCAAGAACACCAGAGGTCTGGTCATCCATGCTTTTCTCTGTTCACAAGAATCAACAACAAAAAACCAGCTCCATACAGAATTGTGTGTGGTCTTGAGTGTTAACTAGATCCTCAGAAAGCAATCAGAAACAACTCAGCACAAAAAGAGATGGGATTTTGCCAAGAAGGTAACAGTGATGACTTAGATCTAATTCTTATCCAGAGCTGCAGAAATCACACTAACAGACACAAATTCACTTGGATGCTTACATAATTTAAGGCTTGAGTTAGCACATTAGCAGGAGTGCTATGTCAATATACAAGCAGCACATTTTTGGAATAAGATCCTCTAAAATTATTGCTTAACCATTTAACTTATAAAGTGTTGATTTTTTTCAGACACCCAAGTATCTTTGATTTGGACCACAGATCTATTTTCTTGGAACATATAATCTCAGAATTTGGATCAGCTTTAAAATAAGTCCTATAAAATACCAGTGAATAGTTTACTCACCCTGAAAAGCAAAAGCTTAGGACACAGCTGTAATGAATGGCAGGGCTGAGATTGAAGACCCACTAGCCTGTGGAACAGACCTCTTGCACTTATGGGATTTCCCTTACTCACTTTTCTCCATTCAGAAGAAATACCACATTTTGCTGGAAGAATATCAAGTTCAGGACGGAAGATCAGTGACACGGAAAAACACATGCTTGGACTGTAGTCTGAGACTTGAAACTGCCATGCTCTGTGATCCTATCTAGGTAACACATAGGTAGAGTCTTGGCTAGAAGGTTTATCTCCAGACTGCTTCCTGACAAAGAAGAAGCAGGATTTCAGATACATTACTTAATCAGCACTTTATCCTATTTAACTCTCAAAACTGCACAAAAATTCCTTCTACTCCTCCTCCTTCCTCCTTAACCGTCTCCATGAAAACCTAATGCATTGAGAAGGTTAAGAAAAAGAATGTGTCTTCTTGCAACAGCAAGAGAGAAAATATGTGCATGTATTTAGGGGCTGTATTTTTCTCCGACAGAACACTGCATTTGGTCCTATGCATTTGCACCAGATATACCCCATCCCAAGACTGTCAGCTTACCAGAGGCCAGATTCATTGATTAAAATGCAGAAATAAGTTTCACTTCCAAATTCTATCACTTGCCTTACCATATGACACTATGCAACTCCAACTGAATTAGTTTCTTTGTTTCTTAAAATTAGGAAAAAATAACTATTTTCCAAAGAACTTCGGAACTAGTTTTTGTAAAATGTTTCTGAGTTCCTCACATGATGAACATATTTATATTGCATAAAACAGAAACAGGAAGATGACCTGATTATTATTCCTTTATGAACAAAAAAAAAGAAAATGAAATTGTTAGATGAAAATTGTGTTTAATTAGTGGTAGGTACCAAGCCACTCTTGAAATCAGTGCATCAGTGCTACTAAGCAACATACCAAATCTATGCAGATATAATTTATTCTATTTTGATTCCAATATAATTTGTTCCAACACATCCTTTGCTTAATCCCCAACCTACTTATCCAAAACACAATACAAGCTATACTTAGTTTTCTATTATTACTTAGAAGTAAAAAAACCCTTGTTCTTTAATATTTTGGCTTCAATAAAAGACAGCTTGAGAATCCACTGTCAATCTCCATTAAGAACTTTTAGTTCCCAAAGTCCTATCAACACTTAAAGTCTTCCACAGATTAAGCCAAATCTATGGTTAAAGTTCAAAATACAAAAGATATGAATTATGTTTTTATAAAAATGTAAAAAGCTAGTCAAAATTACATGTTTAGATATTTAATCTCTGAATAATGGAGTATAGCAGCAGGGAACTTAAATATTATAACTATCAACAATAAATACAAGAAATTAATGCAAAGATTGCAATAGAAGGTTTCTTGAGTACAATGAGAATATAAAGAGACATTCTAATTTGTACAAAAACCATCCCAACTCTGTATACAATCTCTTCTATAAATACAACCAGATAAGATGAAATGCTTATTTGCAACTAATAGTCATTAAAAAGTGTGCTTTATTGGGTTTTTCATTCGTTCTCTTGGCAGGTGTAGTTTGCAGGAAGTCTGTAAAGACAAATTGCCGTAATTAGACATGTTAATTTCTCCAGGAGTTACATTTTAAATACAAGTAACAACAGACGCAGAACATACTTGATTTCCACAGAAAGTGTTATGAGAACACTAAACACTGTACCAAATCAATTTGCAGTTACCAGGTGTGTAACAATAAGGTAAATTGTTTAATAAACCAAGTTTACCTATAGCGGAGCATGAAATTGGCTGTGCATTGCTATTGCCTGTTGAAGTTTTTCCTCTTTGGCTCGTCTGCAGTGGCAGAGCTATGAAATAAGACATACAAGACTGAATTCTAAATGCAGTTTTTTATAATGGATGCTGCAGTTTCTCCTTAATGATTTAGCTATTTTACAGGCTCTCTCTGAAGAAAGAAAACCTGCCTGACTTATGTCCCTTCCAAGCTTCAGGCTGAACAATGGTCTAAATTGGTAACATTATCTATCCAAAATTGCTTACAAGAGGATTGTTTCCAATGATACAAAATGCATTTATTGGGCATCTTTAAAGAAGCTATACTACTTGTTAAGTTACTTTTGTCACAATATGAGCAAGAATGGTGGTTTTTGAACCACAGTTACTTATTTTATGATAGCCATCAACAGAATTTGTTTACAAAGTTTAATAAATTAAACATTAAGGTTGTTTAATGCAACATGTCAGTTTATGTCAACCTCCCAAATTCGAAATTTACCATGTAGCTATCTTCCCCTATTACCTATACAAGATATAGAAGAACCTGGCACAAAAATATCTGCAACAGCACATGAATAGGCTCTAATGCAGAAGACCTTTCCACTCCCATCTTACAAGTATGTGCCTTTGGAATGCAGATTATAGTCTAAATAGACTGAAGCAATTTAAGGACATTTTTTCTTCTGTCAAAGCTCACTAAAGCACTGTTCTGTATCACAGGACTGCTCAAACTCTTAAAAAAACGCCTAAATTTATTCACTATGTGTTGTACATGTCTTGGATTAGAACTATTTGTCTATTACATACCGTTCTCTTTTCCATGAAACTACTAAGAAAGTCATCTATCTCTGTTTTGCCTTCCAAGAAGTCTTCTGCAATAGTGTCAGACTCCTCTTCAGCTTCATGAGCAGCTACTTTAAGTCTGGCCTGCAGAGCACTTGGACTGCAACTCTAAGAAAACAAAAAGTCCAATGTAATATTAACCTGCCCATTAAAATGTACATTTCCAAGAAGATAAATGACTATAGAAATATGAAATACGTGAATAGAGCACTTTTATTACATAAAAGCCTAAGTAACCAGATGAAGTTCCATCTCCACGTTACAGCACAGCTTGTTAAATTTGAAAGGATTCAATGTGATAAAAGCGTTGCTAGTTTAGGTCTTGATACACAATCATTCGCACAAATGACTGAAGTTTTTCAACTTTTACCCTACACTGTAGAAAGCATCCAGCTTGGAAATCTGACAAGTTCTCAAGTGCACGATTTCTGAGTAGAACCAACATCTCAAGTGTCTTCAATAAATAGGGTCTACTTTTGAGAATCAGTTAACCTGAGAAGTATAAAAAGGCATAAAAGTACTTACTGTTCAGCTTTTAAATACCCTTGAAATGATTGTGGAGAAGAAGACAGGAAAGCAAAAGGCACCTACTCAAGAAGTAGAATCTAAATCAGTATACTCATTTTTCTGTTGTTATAAACCTCAAACCCTACTTCTGTTTATTGCACACAATTTCATTATTTTTTCTCAAATATGTCTAGGCAGTTAATCAGGAGATGATTCACATCCAGTAGGAGTCTCCACAGAGCCAGAACTGCAAGCTTAAGGTATTTATAGATTTTAGATGCTTGGCCTAACCTTCATCTACCCTATGAAAAACCTTTTACTTAAGTACTTTAAAACCTTAATGTAATCAAAAATTTGCTGTTAAATTAATCTTGTACAAAATACGGAGAGTTTGCTCTAATAAACAATGACTAAAATTCACTCACAGTACAAGTAAAATTACTTGTCTGGAAATTTGAAGGAAAGAGAGCAGGAGATACGATGTAGCACACAGCAAACATCAATACATGAAGATATACCGTATATGGGGAAAAAACCAGAAAAATTCAGCTGCTCCTCCTCAACTCTCAGCCTCCTATCCATCATTAAATTGAATCAACAAATCTAACTCAGAAAAAAGAAAAGAGACTACAGCAGTGGGATATTACGTCTCGTTCTTCAGTGGTTTCTAGCAAAAATAGGTTTATCCATGTCAACTACCTCTGCCCACTTTAAAGTCAAAGGAGGCAGTAGGAGTCAGAGTATTCTGGTTTTCAAGTTTTCTAACACATTTAGACCACCTATGAAATCATTTGGTTTCCAGTCATGCAACTTTTTTTTTTTTTTGCTTTATTTTATTTCGGGGGCATTCTGAAATTCAGGTACCACGCATGCTAATTTGATAGACTGTTGCATTCTCAGGTGACGAGTCTTGCAAATTATGAAGATTTTAGTGTAGAAAGTGGTTTGTTAGAAGTTACATCTTCTAATGAATACCCTGGTAAACATAGCAAGAAATTATATTTTCCTTCTCCAATCGTTTCTGAAGTAATAACTTTACCCTATTTGCACTGTAGAATGTGCAAGATTTGACAGCACATACAACTATTGCCTGAAGTAAGCATGCTCAGTAAATTGCAGAATTTAAGTTCCTGAAGTTATTGAGCACTTTCATGTGGTACAATTGTACAAGCTCATTATGTTAAATGAGTACCATTAACTGAACAAGCGTTCTCTAAAAATTATTCTGTTCGTAAAACTGGTTTGGACCGTGACTGTACTAAACAGCTCTAGATGTGCTCTAGATCACTCTTTTCTTCCAACTTTGCTTCTATTGTAGCAGTAAAAAACAAAAACCCAATTGTTTTGCTTTTAACTTTTTGGTACATCATCCCATTTTTCTCATACTTGATGAAATACTTAATCTACTTCATATTAAATGAGAGTCTAACCAAAAAATATTCTTAATGGTTAAAGGTACAAATCAAAAATTCAGATTTTTTGAAGTATTCTTAAAGGATGACATATAGGAATTATACCTCACTAAGTTCATGCTGTCTTTGCATCTTTTTTTCAAAGGCTGCTTTCATTTGCGTGAGTTGCTCATACTGGAAGGAAGAAGAAAAAGAACATTATCACCTTGAAAAAAACCCAGATATCACCACTAATATTTCTGAAGATGATTTTATTATTCACTTACTTTATCCAACACCGTCTGTCTTTTTGCCTCAAGACTGGGCTCCAGCAATAAGTTTTTTTCTGGAAAATAAAACCACCATTACTACTTTTTTTAAAGGGATTTAGTTCACAGAACACAGACACACATGGTAACATTTTGGGAGCTTACTTGCCAGCTCTTCAATGCTTTTCACTAACTCATCTCTATCAGTAATGACTTGCTTCAGTTGTGGAAGTGTAACAAACTGTTCCAGCAACACCTCCTCTTGCTCATTCATACTGGTCAGCTGTGATATACTGTATTTAAACAGAAAGAAAGTACAATTTCATCTAACAGGAAACACCACATGTACAGTAATTCATTTCTGCAAAAGTCTGAGGTATTTTTTGGGACTTTACAAATATGTGACACTTGACCACAACTTATTTTTCCCCTTTCTCCTGGATTGTGGGCTCTGCTATATGCAGCAGTGATTTTAAAAACCAACATGTTAAAAAGTATCTCCCATTTCAAGCCTTACTTTCCATAATGCTACTATGGAGGGTTGACTGTTTCCAGCTACCAGATGCCCACTCAGCTGCTCTCTCAGTCCCCCTCAGCTATGGAGGGGGAGAGCTATGGAGAAGAATCTCAGGTTGAGATAAAAACAATGAGGTCACTTATCAATTACAATCACACAAAAAAACCACTCAGAAAAATTTAACTGAATTTATCGTCAATTACAGTAAGAGTTCGACAGTGAGAAAGAAAGGCAAAAACTACAACACTTTGCTCCATTTTTCCTCAAGCTCTACTTCATTCCTTCATTTCCAACACTATCTTTCCCTGCCTCCCGCTCCTTGGGGCAAGGGGGAATTCCAAGTGTAACAGCCAATCTCTAACAGTTCAGCTCTGCTTCACCTTCCTTCTCTCACTTCACCCCTGCTCCACAGACTGCAATCAGTTCCTGGCAGGAGAGAGGAGAGACTATTCCAGTCCGGAAGTTTCCTTCACGGCGTATCATCCTGCTCCAATATGGAGTCCTTCCTGGACTGCAGTGTGATAACTGCTCCAGCATAGTCCTCTCACACCTACAGGGTACATTGTTAATATACTTGTTCTACTGGGGTCTTTTCCAAAACTTCCATAGGTGGCGGAAAAGTAACTGCTCTGGCACTTGGTGCACGTCCTTCTCCCCCTTCTTCTCTGACCTTGGTGTTTGCAGGGTTATCGCACTTTTCCACTCTTCCCCTCAATCCTCACCGCCTCTGCTCTTTCTAAAATGCCTTTCAGAGGCAGTGCCTGCTTCACTAATGCACTCAGCAGTCCTGCAGTGGGTTTGCTGCCAAACCAGCTGTGCCAGGCACAGGGGCAGCTCCTGACCCTTTCCCACAAAGGCCACTCAAAAGGCCTCCAGCTACCAAAACCGTGCCACCTATACAGAACAGAACTATTCAGAACAGCTGCAATACCATTGTCATTCAACTCAACTACCAACAAAAGACTCATGGAATTTTAATCCAGTCTTCTTGAAAGGACCAGCCTTGATTAGAATGTTTTGTTTAAACAAATTACACTTCCCGGCAAAAATCTTACTTGCTGTTATGTAGTAAGGATGCTGCTAGAACTTAAAGGAAAGTCAGCTAAACTAAACAGGCCCTTTGGAAGGTGTCAAAGGAAAAGAGAAAAAAAAAACCAAACAGTCGAAAGGACAGAGTTTTCAATTGCTTTACTACAACACCACCAGAAGGATGTGAGATTTGAAGGAGTTTATAGCAAATTTGTAAGCTATTCTACCCCACATAACTGATCTAGGAAGCTGTCTCGTTAGATCTGAGCAAGCTGCTGGGAGTAATAACTAATACAGATTTTTGAATAATGACAAGGTGTAGTATGTGTATAAAGTATTTAGATGTAGCAGTGATTTGCACTGGGACAGCTGACACATTTAATACTTGGATTTGTCTAACCCAGCCTCCCCTGAACATGCTGAGCTGCTCACAAAACAGTTCACCATTTACCTTGCACTACAGTCCTTTGGAGTTAAAGACAATGTAATTTTTGAACCAGCCTCACGCTGTCCCATTTCCTCCTTCTAAAGTTATGCTTATTGAATTACTAGAAATTAAGTCCCTGGCAAGGCCTCAGAAAACAGCAAAACACTGATAGTCAGAAAAAAGTAGAAATAAATACTCTTTTTCCTGGTGTTGAATCAAGTACTGCTCCTGCCATCAAAACCCTAAAGAAGCAGCACATTTGAACACAAAGCAGCATTATTTTCTGACTCCAGTACTTTAGTACGTGGTAGTTCTCCTTATTTTAATTTTTACAAAACCCTTTCAGTCACATGTACAGACTTCTGATCCAGGTCAGCAGGAAATGCCCTTTAATAACTGTGGAAACTTCAGCTACCTTCTGAAAATTTACCTTAGTTCTGAGAGTTCTGGAAAGGTATCAGGAACATCAGGCATCTTGTACGTAAGTCCATTCTGGCCAACCTGAATCAAAGTTTAGAAATGCTTAGTAGGTTTTTGAAGTGCAATTTCTTGATATTTAACCTGATTAATCAAAAACTGAAGATGAATATTTTCCAGCAAAACACAGACCAGGAAAAGCAGTAAGAAGCAGTAGCACTAGTCTCTGAACAGAAAACAACTCAATCACTGCAACAAAATGCTTGAAGATGTTTGGGGTAGCATGTCATAAAAGATGATTCCATTTTGAAGGAAAATAATTCTGTTTTGCCATGTCCTTTATTTGAAAACAGTTGGATGTCTGAGGAAATACACAGGTATAGTAAAACTCAGGGAAGTAAGAACAGAGAAGGAGATTTGACATTTCAATCTCTTTCATATGGTTTTTAAAGCTATAATCCCTCAGAAAAGAAATGTTTTAGACAAGGAAAAAACAACTGTCTCCACAGAATGGAGAAAACTTAACTTCTACAAAGCCGGAAAAGTGCCCTCCACGCCTAAGAAAACTTTTATTTCTATAAACACAACTTGATTAAAGACTAAACATTTAGATAAAAAAGTTTTATTAAAACTAGAATTCCTTCCAGAGTTCATCAGCAATAGGTAGTTTTGACTACAAACATACAAGATAAAACTCTACATATGAAGACTTGAGATTGCACATTGCCCTCACCTAATACGTTCTGAGCAGGAGAGAAAGAAAGAAAAACATTTTCTGTGGTTGGAAATACAGCTACAGCTGCACTATGGGGGAGTGCAGCTCCAAAACAAAACCCCCTATAATCAAAGATCTTTAGCATAACACTAGTTTCATTGAAACTCAGACAGACTTGTTGCTCCGACTTTAAGTTCTAAAAAATTCTTCAGTGAAGCCCGAATGACAGGTTTGTTCTCCTAGCACCAGCAAACCAATGAAGTGCACTCACTCGAGTGCTTCCTTGAGATTTACAGCAATGCCTTCTGTGCCCATAAGGGAACTTATAGGCAGTGTCTGACAGCTTAAGCAGTAAAACTCAGCACACAGACCTGAAGCACCGCTTCTGCTGTCGGAACAGGCAGTGGCAGATCAGCAATCAAGCCATAGGAGGGAGCAGCAGGCTTGTCTGTAGTGTAGCTTGAAGCAACTGATTCAGAAACGGGCATGGCTGACATTGTTCTGTTTGTTTCTTGAGGTGGATATGGAGGGAGAAATGGAAACCCCTGAGGAGCAAAAGGAGGCATTCCAGCTGGTTTGTTGAAAAGGCTAAAAATAAACAAAACCACAACCATGAGCAACCAACTGCTTACAGCACATTACTTATCATTTGTATTATAATTACCAGACCACATATAAGACGTAAGAATGAATTTTCAAGTGGCCATGAACTTTGTATTTTCTGTTCTCAGTTACTTACAATGTAGTAAGTCTGTCTAATACTGCAATACAGTATGAAAGTCCGTTAATCTACATTTTTGTATGTGCGTAAATACACACACTTTTAATTATGAGAAAACTACTTCTCAAAAATTTATGACGGCATAATTTAAAATTGTTTCCATCCTAAAGTTGTGAGAAAAGTATCTGTGTCATACAATAGTTTTTCTTTATGGTATAGCATTTCATAGCTTGGGCAATACACATGTAATTACTTCTAAATAACATGAATTATTTTTAATTCACAATTGCAGCCACATCTAAACTTAGTATCAGTGTCAGGCATGAGAACCACAGTGGTATTGATACAATTTGAATTTAATACAATTCTTTAAATCACAAAATTTCTGCTGCTCATGGTGCAACAGAAGCTGTCACAAGCCTGAAAGATAATGAACAGAATATGAAAAAACACAACTGCTCATACCATGAGCTACAGCAAATTCCAGATTTTATCTGATAATGTAAATATTTCTTTTTCAAGAAAACAGATATAAAGTTCATCAGGCATGTTGATACAGTACCTCCAATGAAATCTAGTCTCTTCTCAGAACAATCAGGTCTTCAAGCATGCACATGAAATTGTGCAAGGACAGGGAACCTAATTCTTCCAATATATCCATTACATTACTCCTGTGCCTGTCCTCCTTATAATTAGTTTAGTCTCTTTTTAAAAAATTAATAGACATAGTTCCATTTATTATGTTTAGATAACTTACTATGGAAATGACGTTGAGCTAGGAGCTAGAACTGGAGGATTCTTCCAAAACTCATCCAGTAAGCTCTGAATAATTTTTCCAAGATCTGAATGCATTGTGAACTGGGAAAAACACAAAACCCAATGAAGAAGAAAAATTATGTCTGGAATCAAGAATTTCAAAATGTGCTGAACTTCACTGTTTATTATTTCCATGTGACAGTGCTGAAAAGATATTTCAGACATACCAGCTAATCCAAACTGTGCATATAAAAGCGCCAAATAAAGTGATAAAGCCACCCAGAACTGAACAGAAACTAAGTCTTTTGTATATTCCAGTATTAGAGCAGAGTCAATGAAGTACCACATTTCTGTTGAACAACCAAAAAACCCCACTTTAGTTACCAAGTTACATTTGTACAAACAAGAGGAAAAAAAATTAAAATATCTGAGGACAAAGGCATAAACTGCATTCTGAAGGAGTCAGAACCTCCATCCACTTCAAAAAATAACCCATTCTTCTTGACAAAAGCAACAGCATATTAAAATCCTGAATATTTAAGCTAAAACCTTGACGCCATTCTAATAGGATTAGGCTAGAAAGAACCATGTTACAAAACCATCTTAAAGCATCCCTCTCCTTTATTTGGAATATGCTGGAATGTAGTTGGAAGAACTGTGCAATTAATAATAACCAAAAAAATGTGGTAGTAATTTTCTAAGCCCTCATAATATAAGCCTTCAAACTTCAACCAGTTTTAGAAATATGGAATACTTAAGTTAGTAATGGTATCAGTAAAAGAATAACTAGAAGTATACTGAACACTTCTGAATTTCTGCCTTCAGGCCCCCAGAATACAGTTTGAAAGAGATTAGGATCTATACTAATCTTTTTTATCAAGAGTATTAACAATAACCTAGTGTGACATGTAATAAAACTTCTATTAACAGTAGATCTGTGTGAAGCTACAAATTATACATACATTACTTATTAAAGGACCGGTCACATATACTCCCTGCTTGTCCATTAAATGATGTCTCACAGGTGGGAAAACACTGATGACTGGTTTTTCCTGAGGAAATTGAGGTGGAAGCAAACTGCAAATACAAGAATAATTACTACTACAGTGACATTCTATGACAAAGTTTGCATAAGAAGGCTTCTTATGCAAAGAAAAAGTACTATTAATTACATCAACGTACTTTTCTATGAGAACAGCTATGGAGAAGTTTACAATGAATGAAGCAGACAAAAGGATTACTCAGTTACAAAATTAGAAGTCCACCAGCTTGGAATATCAGACTTCCACAAAACTGAAGAGAGCATTTACACTGGGCAAAATTTTAGTATAACAAAGGAGCAACTATCACAGAATATTCTGAGTTGGAAGGGACCCACAAGGATCACTAAGTCCAGCTCTTAAGTGCATGGCCCATACAGGCACCAAACCCACGGCCTTGGTGTTATTAGCACATGCTCTGACCAATTGATGGACAAGAAAGAAGCTGTAGCATAACAACAACATTTTTGAATACAAATGTTATTACTACAAATACAATGCCATGCAACCTGTAAGAATACCAGGCCAACTCTGCAGGCCAAAGTAATAAAAAACTTGTGAACAGAATACTAACAATATTTGCCAGAGCAAAAACATTCCCCCAAAGTAAATTCGTAAGATATATTACAATAAATCACTTAAGTTATGATCCAGAAGCTTCACCAGGGTAAGAGTTTGGAGTTATATGCAGACTAGTAAATTACCAATCAAGTTTATTTTCAGTGGTAGGGAATCAAAGTTATCAGAAACCCTCAAGCATTTTCCCCTAGCTACCTTCAACTAAAATCACACAGTTATCTTAGGAACTGAGAACAGCAAAATACAATTTTGCTCTCAGCTGAACATCTGTATCTTGTACAGAGCCAGTTTCACTCCGATCACTATAACCACTAATACAAATCCAGGTTATGGCTCCTGAAATGATGAGCTGGAATTCTATTATTCTTATATCCTTTTACCACTTTTTTTTTTAAGAACAATTTTAATTTTCAAGATAGACAGCTCACTCTACTTACATGTTAATATTAATTGTCAAGTTGTTTACAGTGAATGGCAGTCGATACTCCACATCTTTCTGTATTTCTGCAATGCTGTCAAAGAAGAAATCATTAGCATCCACTTCATGGTCAATATAGCAGCTAAAAGTCTGAAAGAAACAAGCATGACCTCAGACATTTGTACTCAGTTTAGCTTTGAAAAGCCCTGTAAGAACAAAGTTGAAAATGCTGGAGTAAGTTAATAGTCTTCAGCATTCTATATTGAATATTAAGATTAAAGCAAAAAAAATAGTGGATTTAACATTTAAACCTCATACATCGTCAGAAGTGAAGGAATTATAGTAGGAGAAATCACACTACTCGCTCTTCTAACAACAATCTGAACTTCTCTTTCTCCCCTTACTGGCTTAATTTAAGACAACATATCAGTGGTTTTTTTTAATATACTGCTTTTTATCTGATTAAACATTTACTTTGCCAAGGCAATATATCAGATTCACAACTAAGTATCGCTCTGCAACACTGCCTTCAGATCAATATGTAGAACATTTATTAGACTAGGCATTCTTCCTTAATAGATTAGCCTAATTAACAGTAGTTTTTACTATGTGCATCAAGCTCAATGCACTTGCACAAGTACTTTCAAGAATTATCTGGAGGAGAGCTACTTTCAGCAATGTAAAGCTCCAGTGACACTCAAGATCCAGGCCCTCCTGAAAGCAACAATGTGCCTTACAAAATCTGGTAAGGCCGAATACCAATTTGTTTTTCCTGCAATGGGTAAATTACAGAGGCAAAAATCTGTAAATGAGCTACATTAACAGGAAGTTGATTTCAATACTCAAAGCATTCTACAATTTCTATGCACAGCAAGACTGTTTTGAAATAGAGCGTCCCAGAGAATGTGGAGGAGGTGAAGACTAAGCTCAGAAGCAGAATTTCTAGATAGTACGAACATATCTAAGCTGAGAGTAAGAGACAGAACGGCAGAAAATTAGCTTCATCTTACAATGAAGCAACACAAACTCTAAAAGCAGACTGATTGCTCTTCCATGTATTTTTTATGCTTGCACCTGGTAAATAATACTCTTCTCTGTCACCTAACGCTTCCTTATGCAGGGGAGGGAATACAGCTCCAATGGCAAATAATGGCAGGTGGGTGTTCCCAGAAAGTATCTTTTGATCCAACTTCAAAAATGCTCCTCCATCCACTGCCAGGTACACAAGCCCTTTCTCAAAAAACCCGAAACACATTACCTGCAAATGTGTGTTAAGAGTCGTTGGGAGTGTTCTGTGTCCTTCCAAAGCACTGCTGGGGCATAGAATTTAAGACTTCAAGACCAAGTCTTTAAGAGCTTGGGGAACAAATGGGAGTAAGACACTAACTCGGCTATGAACCTTGCTTTCTGCAGCCCCATCTTATTCCTCTCATAGACAACTCAGTATTTGCTCTTTCCCTGTGAAATCACATGCTGTTTGAAGAAAACACCAAATATCTTCAGCACAGGAGAATTCAAATCAAGGGTTCTACTGTGTTAAACCACACACCACTATCTGCACCTTCTCGTTCTTAACTGAAGGATTCCCCCTGGAATCTCTCACACACATTCCTGCCCTGTAATCATCTGTCACACGTTTCATTAGCCTGCTGCAAAATCCTTTTGAGAAGGGTATATAATTATGCTCCACTCATGTGCACAACCTATGGAAACTGCGGAGGGAGAGGAGGACAGGGAGTGAGGAACAAGAAAGCCAGAATCTCATTGAACTCTTCAAATGGTTATAACCCTGCTTAGGAAAAACCTTGAACTAATAAACTTAGTTGGCCCTTCCCCAAGTGGGAATGAGTACACTGGAAAAATGATATATTCTTATTTTTGTCTAGAAAAACAGCAAATATAAGAAAACTCTTTTTTTTTAATGCAAAGGTTTTATTAAATGTTTTGTTTCAAGCTTCTAACCTGTGAGGGACTGTGTAAAGGAAAGCTAGCTGCTTTACTGAAATTAAGATCACACATGCCTGAGCTTTTATGACCTAAGGCAACACAAATTAAACTTGACTAACTTAGTTATCTACACTATACCAAGAATTTTGAGCATTTTGGTGAAGAGCAACAATGATACTCCTGCATGAATGACATTTGGGCAGCTACCCTTCACCTCAATTCTTGGATAGAGCATCCATTCCCTCTCTGCCTGTGCTTGAGCTGATGTTTGCACAAACAGCAGCAAACCATTTCAGCAAGCTGACTGACAAAAACTGATCCCTTTTTGGGGACGTAATTCAGGATGAGCTCATCTCGCTGTCAGACTGAAAAAACAGTGGGTATAAACAAAAGGCCAAGTAAAGCCAACCCAGCAAAAACTTTTAAGTTAACTAAGATCCTATATGCCCACAGAAACACCCCCTTAGAAAAGTGAACTGTCTCAAAATTATCTGTGAAAATGGCTCTGAACAGACTTAAGTTTACGCAAGCAACAATAAGAATACCATCATATTTATGTTTCCTGACTGTGTGTAATTCAGAATATTGGGAATGCAAACTATCTGCAGTTGTTAAATTTGGAAATGCATTTAATATCTCTTCCACTCCTAGTGTCAGTCTGATGTGACAGGAAATATTTTCTGTCCTTTTTCTGATTTATTTTGGAGGCAGCTACCATTCCAGTTCTACAGAAATCCTAGGAAGTTGTATGTCAGCGGAATGTTTACTTCTCTGTAACTATAACTTCAAATGTATGAAACAATACAGATCTCCTTTTAAAATGTGAAGAGTTTTAAAAGACTAGGCAAAAGAGGGCAGCATACTGCCAAGAGGGAGTACCTCAGGATAAAGGAAAACATTTTTGCTTTAAAAATTGTGGCTGTTGAACAGGAATAAACACAACTGGCCTCTTCTGACTATCTAAACAAAACTAGTTTTTAAGGAGCAGCCAGTTTTTAAGGAGCAGCACTGAACACCAGGAAAAATAATTTGTAAAGCCAGTAGGGCTGCTAAGCCACTGTGCCACTGCTGGCAGGCCACTGTGACACACAACTCCTTGGTGCTCTACGTTTTAGTCTCAACTTTTAATGAACTACGCTATTACAAGCAGCTTCCAGAGAGGTTTTATCCCAAGCCGCAGTCGCATCTCTTTGAAGACATTACAACTCATTAACAGGCTTTCCGGTCAATGACAGCTGAAACCGGGCACGGCGACCTGCGCCCGATCACACAGCCAGGCCACACCAAAGCCAGCGGGGACGCCTCCCCGACAGCTAATTTGACTTTCAGTCTGCAAATTTTTCCTCCCAGTCCGCCTGAGTCCTACATCCCACCATCCTCCGCGGAAGACCCCGCGGTACCGCACTCCCGCCCGGCGGGACCCTTCGACCCCGGGACAACGCGGGGTTGGGCTGGTCCGGGAACCCTGTTTACCCACACGGCCGCGAGGACCCAGCCAGGCCTCACGGGGAGAGGACGGGGCGCAGCCGGGTCCCCGTGTGTGAGCACAGGGACACAAGACACACCACCGACACAGCGCGGCCCGACTGCGGCCCCGGGACGGGCGACACGGTGCGGCCCTCCCGCGCCCGCCCCCGCCCCCGCGCC
>WAAE01006521.1:0-43993 GCA_013400495.1 Nicator chloris | reverse complement strand
AATGTCTATACTTGATGCTAGTGCATTAGCTGTTCCATTTTGCCTTTTCTTGTAAGGAAGCTAACCTAAAATTAAATTATAACTCTACATTTCATTACCCCCTTAGTAAAAAGCATCTGCTGTTGTCATTAGCTGATTCAGCTACCTTGACTCCTGGTATTTTCAAAAACTATAGAAATTAATAACCCGAACAGATACAGAAAACTTACTATATAGCCATCTCCACAGAAACAAAGTTAAAAACAACAGAAGAATATTTTTGTTTCTATTAATAGGCTCAAGTTATTCTTCTAATTGTTCTCCTTATTGCCATTGCAAACTTCTTTATTGGGACAGTCATTCCTACCAACACTGAAAAGAAGGCAAGAGGCTTTTTTAATTACCAAGGTAAGCAACCTTGCTATCTATCATAAAATTATGTTTGCATTCTTTTGACTTAAGAGTAAGCTAAAGATTCCATTAAAAAAGGTAACAAGATCAGAATCTTCTGCCCAAGTTTAAGTGAGCTTGCAAACAAAAGGAATGGATTTTGAGTCTGTCTCTGCTGCTGCAGCTGACAGCACAGTAAGATGCAGCTTGAGTCATTTTTACATCAGTAGAGTATAGACAAACTTTTAGCACAGAGCTAAGAGCAAGTGCTGCAGTGACACTTCTGTCACTTCAACAGGGATCTGCAGCTCTGAGATGCAGACAAGCATATCCTTCTGGAGAGCAGACTAAGGAAATCAGATTCACTTTGCTTGTGCTGTGAGACAGATTCAAACCCAGTTGTCCAGATGTAAAGACTGGCTTATTCACAACCTTCATTAAGTAACTTTGGAATCAAATCCTGTTGTTATATTTCATTCTCACTTATATTTGCAGCATCAATATTTGCAGAAAACTTTGGACCAGATTTCAGAAGTGGAGAAGGATTTTTTTCAGTGTTTGCCATTTTTTTCCCAGCTGCCACTGGCATTCTTGCAGGAGCCAATATCTCAGGAGATCTGAAAGTATGTATTTCATTAACTTCATAATACCAGCCTAGGTTGGAAAGATAACAAGAGAACCAATCAGGAATCAACACTGTATTCAGTTTTAAATCATGTCTTAATTTGGGAAGCAAAGCTCTCTCTTTTAAGTACATGCTTTATTATTTAAAAACATCAATTCACAAATTCTGTCATAATGCATTATGGGTATTTACAGAAATTACTGTAGCTAGATTTGGATTGCTATATCATTTAAAAACATGTTTCAATAACCTGTAATAATATATAATTAACAGTCCATTAGCAGCACATGCTATAAGAGAAATTACATGTGTATCTCTTGGAGCTCATCTTTTGTAAACATCAATGCAAGCATCATCCTGAAAAGCATACCTGCAAAGCTCATGTTTGTACTCACAAGAATCAGTGGAGAGCAGCTTTTCGTATTCAGGCTCATAGCAAGGGCAGAGCAAACAGAGCAGCTAATGAAAGCAAGTATGTCCCAATCCCATGTCAGTATTGCTGCTCAAAGGAAAAGCTGCAAGCTTGCAGCTGTGACAAAAAAAAAAGAGTCTGAAGAGAAAGGGAAAGGAGGTCCAAGGGTGCCCAGTTGTCTTGCTGTGGCCATTCTGTCGGTTCCCTAGTCTCCTCTTGCAGTTTAGCAGTTACAGGAGATGGAATTTCCAGTATCTAAACATACAGGTAAAGTAGAAGCAGGAATTTAGTTTTGAGTGCCCTCTAGTTTTCATGACAAAAACACCCAAAAAGCAACCAAAATAAATAAAGTAAAAAAAGTCACCAACAAGACATGGCTCACAGCTTGATAACCCCAGCATGTCAAATGAAGTTATTTGGCCTTATCCTATAAATCCATTGCCTTGCAGACCTTAAAGGATTCCACCAAAGGTCTGCTATTTCTGTACTGGCACAGCAGTCACAAGTTCACCAGGTCCTACCACCCCTGAGAGCCAATTCTCTTCCCCTTCCTCACCATGATATGCATGCTTCAGCTCCTTTGTTTTCAGAGGACTGCTTTTCAAGCCAAGCACAGAGAAAATACGTGGAAATTGAGCCACTGATAGCGTCAATGAGATTCCATTTTTAATTAAAAAAACCAAAAACCATTTTACTTCTGCCCAGTGAGACTGCACCAGCCTCACACAATCTCCATCCTTTTATCAAACAAAAACAATTCTTTTGCCATATATGGTGCTCTGTCTGCATGGCAGACTCCCAAAGCAGCAGCACTTCTTTCATCAGCTGTTTGAAACAATCCCAGCAGACCTGGGGAAGCAGTTCTCCCGTTGGATCTCTGCAATTGTTCCAGTCTCACAATAAGTGGACTTCTGTAACCAAGTCCTCCAGGCAGTGGATTCCCCACTGAGCATGTTTAGATGAATTAGACAAGTCTAATTAAATTAACCAGCCTCTCCAGAATCTAAAAGACAAGCTAAGGAGTGTTTAAAAAGTGTAAAATTTACCAATCAAACTTTCTTTAGAATTTGTTGCAAACGCCTTTGTCGCAAACGCCTTTGTCCTTGCTTCTGCAGCCACTACACACTCAAGTCATGTCCTACTCCAGAGCCTTACAGGGACAGCTTCCTAGTGACTTCCCACTGACTTCAGTGGGGTTTAGCCCCTAAAGTGCTAACAGCATAGGAAATATGGGTTTAAATTTTAAAAACATAAAATATAAAAGTTGTTGAGTTGCAAGAAGCTTTAACCTTAAGATGTAATGTTACAGAGTTTAAGATAACCACAAGATTCCATTAAAAACAAGGACCTAAAACATGCACATCAGAACTGCATGAAGTTACCATGGTCTGAGTGCAAAGGCTCTTATGCAGCAGAAGTGACTCCACCATTATTTTCCAGCTCAATAAATCCTTACTTTGTTTAAAAATTATATTAATTACTGATCTAGGTAAACAATTCACACATGCTTCACAATAAACTCCAAATTTGTATTTTGGTTTTTTACCCTGCAACAAGCATAGTTATAAAAAAGGCTGTGACTTAAAATGCATTCAACAAATCTTTGATTTAAAAAACCATGCTAAACCAACTTAAAAAGAAAATTAATAAAAAATTCTTCCTACCATAAACAAGCACACCCTAAATTGTAAAGTTATCTAGCATTAAAAATCCCTTTAAAACGTACAGTGCAGATCTTTGGACTCTTACTTACATTTGCATTATCAAAGCTGATACTGTTGCGAGCCAGTCTGGAAGCATTGTAACCCAGCCTCATTAAATTATCTAAATTAAGTCAATACAGTAAAAGAAAGTAGCTGTTTTGAAGACCCAACTAACAATTACTGGTTGCAAAGCACAGAAGTACTGTATTCTGTACAGGGTGACTACATCTATCTTACCAATTAACCCAAAATAGTCCCATCTTGTCAGCCACAAGGTTCAGTAACTATTTACCCACTACATCATTAAACATTAAAATAAAGGCAATTGCAATGTAAAGAGAGTTTGGAATTCAAGTAATGCAGACCTCAGGACCCTTGTGTTGCTATAAATGTGAGCTCTGCTCCTGCAGAATATCCTTCACTATGTGCAGGGTAGGAGTGCTGCACCACAGGAGCACTGCTGTGTCTGCATGCTGGAACCAGAAATGTTGGCGCAGGTCAGAGCGACAAAAATCTGCTCTCTAGGGTATCTTCATACCACAGTGTGGCAGAACTCCCAGCATGCAAATGCAATCAGGCTGCAGCACACAAACTCACAGTGTTTCTCGTGTCACTGCTTTGTTTAAGGACCCACAAAGTGCCATACCCCAGGGAACAATGCTGGCCATTCTGATCACCACAATTGCTTACATTGCTGTTGCAATATGTGCAGGTAAGTACAGAACCTCTGCTTCACTTGTACAGTTAAGTTTGAAAGCTTGGCATGCAAATGAATGATTAGCCTCACTGCTTTTTCATGCCATGGATTTATTATGTAGAGACAGTAGTTTTGATTTTACTGAATGTCAAAACAGTGGTTTAAAAAAAAGCAGCAATCAGTAGAAACAAAAGTTCCCGTCTGGCAGCTGGACCTTCAGGTAACTTGTATGGTTATTTTTGCATAAGATTCAGTGATATGACCACCAGCATTTAGTATCCATGAGCATAACAAAGATGAAAGGAACCTCTGATCAATCTGCTGATCTTTTGTTCCTGGCTCACATTGAAATTTCACATGGCTTCTGCTTGTTTTCTTAGTGAACACTCATGAGAATCACAGGAAAAGGGTAACACACACATTTTGTACATTATATGTCAAAGGCAGAAATCTGCTGCCTGTCTCAAAGGAACTACACAACTACATGTTCTACAGTAGTGGAATGTGAGGTAACAAAATGGGCATGAGTGAAAAGGAAGCCTGTACTGAAGCCATGAACTGTGTTGAAGGATTATGCAGTTAAATTCTCACTACAAGCACACAATAAATCTCTGGCCAAGAAAAGTACTTTTCTGTTTGTATTTAATAGTATTGTAAGAAAGAGGGTTGTAAGCAACACTCTTTCTTATGAGCAAATACCTCAATACCACAAAAAGCCCTGCAGAGAACTCCCTTTTCTGGGAGATGACTCTCAAGTCTTAACTTTTGTGGTTCTTGGACATGATGCATAAGGCAGAATACTTGACTCAAACCTCAGCTCATGTCATCGCATTATTTGGATAAAGTCACCCTAGGAACTAAGCAAAAAAAGACAACATAAATATCAATAAAAACAAAAAGAATATAGGTAATTTCTCCTGTTAAAAGTTTTTCTCATCATATTGCTATCAGTAGGGCTATGACAATCTGAACAGCTGAGGATCTGGGCCTCTAAAGTAATTTTGTGCCCTTGTTACACAGAAAACAGGTTATGTCTGGACCTAAACGCCTCACTGACCTGTTTGCTCTGAACAGTGGTACTTTTAAAAGTGGTAACAGGAAGACAAAAGACTTCTGAGTTAGTCAGTTTATTGCTGATCTCTGTCTGGGTCTCTAATCTCAGAAATATGCTGATCCTTATTAGTTAAGTGGCTGATTGTTTTAAAAGTAACAGAAGCAAATATTTGCTTACAGACACCATGAGAAACTCAGTCACAGTACAGGGAAGTAATCCCAGTCCAACATGAAATGTTGCTGTTTGGGATGAATCTAAGGCAGCAGATGTACAAAAATGTGCAGTTTAGGAGTCAAAGTGTGGCAAGAACATTCTTTTAATGTCACAAGGAAGCAAAATTAAAAAATATCATTGATTCCACAGGCTCCTGTGTTGTACGAGATGCTACTGGGAACGTCAATGATACAATTGTACCTGGAATGAGCTGCAATGGATCATCTGCCTGTGGCCTAGGCTATGATTTTTCCAGATGTGCAAGTCAGCCATGTGATTATGGGCTGATGAATAATTTTCAGGTTTTAATGAGATTATATGTATTAGCATATAAGCACATATTAGCATAATAAGCAATACATGAATACGTAAGTATGAACATGCAAAACCATCATTTGCAGACAACTACAATAGGACAACCAGCTTTACCTAAAAAAGTAAGCTATAGGAATGACGAAAGGCAAAAATCCCCTGCCTTGCACATTTACCTTCACATTGCCCATCACCAGCCTTCCTAACACTTTGGTAAGGCCTTTATCTCCTCTTTTAATAAGTACCATGCAGCAGTATATGTTGTAACATCTTTAGACTGAAAGCCCAGATGTAACAGAGACCTCGGGAGCTCCTGTCAGATGAGGAACTCACCTCACTGCTCTTGACATGGATGTGATTTTACCTCAGGGGTGCTGTGGTCACAGTTAAAGGGTTGTGTCACAGTACAAAAACCAGAGTTCTGACTTCTTAAAAGAAAGTATCAAAAAATAGTTGAGCGAAAAATCAAGTGAGAAGTAATGGAGTCTTTCTCCTAGGCCAGAGAGAGACTGTCTGCCATTTTTATTCTTCAAAATAAAGCTTAGGCTAAGCATCAAAGTAAAGCAGTTCTGCAGCCTGACAGCCACAAGTCCCAGATCTCTGTTCAGCCCCTGTGCTTCATGGCCAGCGAGAGGAATTCACCACCCACCTGCACATGCTTTTCAACGAGTCATTTGTAGCTTTTAAAGTCACTCACTTTTTTCCCAGCTGGCTCTGCTAAATGACAAGGCTGAGGAACCACCTTGAAAGGGATATGCTGACCCTTTCATAGACTACTTTCCCTTTCTTCCTTGATCATGTACTATCCTTACTCCCAGCTCAGTTCAGCTGCCCACACTGAGGGCACCCCTTAAAATCAGTGACCTCCCTAGAGCCAAACTTTCACTTCTTCCATTTACCCCTGCCAGACTAGAGCCAGATAACAGTATGCCTGCATCTGACAAATCTTCAGGATTCACTGGTTTCTGAAGTATTTTGCTGAAGTACTGCCCACACACCACCAATCACATCCATCCATCTTTCAGATTCCTTTTCTGGTGCTTCTCAACAGCCCTTTCACTCCGTAGTCACAGACGCCAGTCCAGCGCTCCCTGGAGGGCTGAGGGAGGCCTGACAGTGCCCATCATTACTGTTTGCAGCACTGCAGTTACGTCAGCACCATCAGGCATTTTCTCTCATTTTTAGCCATATTAAATAAGGGAAAAAAAAACCCCAAACAAAATAAAGTGCCTCCAACCACATTTCATACACTGGTGCCTTTTCCTGCCATTTCCATTTTCTTGTCCATAAGCTGTTTACTCATCAAGTAGAGGCTGTTACTTATAGCAATCAGTTAGTAAGGGCAGGGAGGAAATCTCACAGAGTACTCATCTGCCCTAGCAGACAGCTGCATATTTGAATAAAAATTTGGCTTTGCCTCCATTCCTTTTAACTAAACCAGAAATAATAGTACTGTTTATAGCAGATTAAGTTTAGACTGATGAAAAGCAGACACATAGAGCACTTAAATGGGTTTGTCATTAAAAAGTGCATGCAAATGCAAGCCTATTCTTTTTACCTTCATTTTCTTCATACAGGTGATGAGCATGGTGTCTGGTTTTGGTCCTCTCATCACAGCCGGCATCTTCTCAGCTACTCTGTCATCAGCTCTAGCGTCTCTTGTCAGCGCACCCAAAGTTTTCCAGGTAAAATTAAACTATCCATTTCCTTATATTTGGTTTTACTTCAGAGACAAAGTTAAACTCTGTGCGCCAAATGTAATGTTTATTTAAGCAACACTGACACATGTGGCTGAAAGAGGCAGGGAAAACAATATGTAGAATGTTTTTCAGCAGAAAAAGATGGGTCTTATCATTGTACAAGGGCGATAATGTTCTTTTGGTCAGAGCTCAGCTTTGCTGCAGGAGCAGTGGATACTCATGTGCCTGTCATAAATAGCTTCAAGGGTACTTTCAGAACCACTTCTATCTTCTTACAAAAAGCCACTCTGTAAGCACAGGAGCAGCAGGAGCCCTCTGGTCCATAAGTTCAGGTGCTGTCAGGTGTGCTCTCAACAGAGCTGTCTGGGCAGCAGCAATGTGGACAGACTGGAAGCAGAGGGCAGGGGAGAGAGAAGCTGTACAAATTACATCAAGCCACAGATTTATGCTTCAACTTCTCCCAATTTAGACTCTATTTAGCTATTTAATAACCTTTTTCTTTTAAAGCACTGACTGCTTGTGATTCTATTTCCCACGATATAACAACATAGTAGCACATCACCTTATTTATCACCTTATTTAAATATCACCTTATTTAAATGTTCACATGCCACAACAGTTGATGTACTTGAAGCACTAAGACAGATTCATTTTTGTTTAGCAAAACCCTAGCAAGCTGCAACTCACAGACAGTGACTTCTGGTGCAAGAAAGTGCTGCTTGATAGAATTACGTGCTGATTTTCTTACCAGGCTCTTTGCAAGGACAACGTCTACAAAGGGCTAGAATTCTTTGCCAAAGGATACGGAAAAAACAACGAGCCTATCAGGGGATATGTCCTCACTTTTGTGATCGCCATGGCATTCATTTTGATTGGTTTGTATAATGTTACACAGCTGCTATAATGTCATGTTCTGAAATTATACAAACTGATACTGTAATACAATTAGTAGCTGTGGTTTGAAAAATTTCCAGTCGGGTAAGCTCTGACATAAGCACACTCCAAGTCCTGGTAGCAATTTCATTATTCCTAATGAAGGCAAAAAGAAACCAGCAGGGATTCCAGAGACTTACCACTACCACCACCACAGCCTCATTTTCCAAGATGCAGAGTAGCTGCAATTCCCGTTCACTCTGCTGGAAGAGGGCAGTGCTTAGAACTCTATCAGATAAGGCAAAGTCACAATCTTTGAAAATGGTTTTCCAGTTTCTATTGCACATAGCTCTGAGGTAATTTTGAGATAATTAGGAAGTCTGTTCTGGCCAAGTCTTCCCCACAGTCAGCTCTAAAGCAAATCCCAGTTTACCAGCACTGGTGAAAAAAATCCCAGCTGCCACATTTAGGGGTGCAGGGATTGTTAAAACAGTTTTTCCAAGATTTGAAATTCAAACTGTCTTACAGTAAGCAAGTAGGATGTCTAGTAGAGAATTCAGATTCCCACTAAGTTATAACTACAAATATTTTTTAAATGCATCCATCCTGTCAATTATGTATTTAAAATTCTTAACTTTACATCAGATCTACATCATTAAGAGACAGTATGCTGAATCACAGTATCAAGTACAACACTGCATAGCACATAATGTTGTTAAAATCAGGATTAGCAGACATAATTCAAATGAATAAAGGTAGATCAAGGTGGCCTTAAATTAGTAAGACAGGAAAATACCCAAACTCTCCCTGGGTGATAAATGCAGACAATGTTCAGTTTTAATGCATCATTAGGAAACAGCTAGCCAACAGTCCATGCAACTGATGCCTCTGTCTGACTTGTGTATGTGTCTTGCAGCTGAACTGAATACCATTGCTCCCATCATCTCCAATTTCTTCCTGGCTTCATATGCTTTGATTAATTTCTCCTGCTTTCATGCCTCATATGCAAAATCTCCAGGTGAGTCTGCATTCAGCAGTGATTTAAATATGGGCTTTATAGTCTGATCTCTGGAAGCTTTAGACTGTATGTCAGAGAAAACTGCAGTATGTGTAAAGTATCTAAGTTACGTGATCTGATGCCTTATTGAATATGATGGCATTTTATTTATCTACAAAAGATAGAAATAATGGCTCTAGTCCCTATAATGCCTACAGTTGTACAGTTGAGAAAGGCTTTAGTGCATCCCACTGGAGAAAAAACAATTCTCCTCAGGGTGCTATTTTTTCCCCTCACTATTAAAAAACGTGTGGGTAAAAAGCTTATGCCAACTCTGGCCAATGAGGCAAGCAAGGTATAGTGAGGAGTCATCACTCCCTTCTCCAAACCTACAGCGAAAGGTACGGGGAGGTTCCTAAGCACAGTAACAGTGCTACCTACAAGTGATGCTGCCTGGAGGGGAACATACAGAGCAAGAGCAGGTCCATCAAACACCACCAGCACAGCTCTGCAGTGCCTAGAAGCAGAATTGTAAAGCACAATTTAGAAAGAAAGAAGCACAATGAGGTCCTGTTCAGGGGTAACTTGAGATCCTCCCTCTACACTTGCAGCAAAGGAACATTCTGGCTGTCAGACTTGTGCATTGCCACAGCAGAATGATTCTCACCGTCTCATGAATGAAGGGGTGACACCTTCAGGAATAATCAATCAGCTGAGCAACACTGGTTTGGCACACAGGAAAGACAATTTCCTGCTCCTATGAATTAATTACTCAACTCAAGGAGCGAGGAATACATTTTTGATTTCCAGTGTGAAGAAACTGCAATAGTGACATAAATGCCTGCATCAACTTCCTTCCTATAGATCTGCACAGAGCCATTTGTTTAGAGGGCAGAATAGATGAGCACTTCTGCTAATTACCTGCACAGCTGAACAAATGCAGATCTGCTCCATACGGCCTTGGAGCTGAGTGACAATTACCTCTATAGATTTCATTTGCGTACATCTGACTCTACTCTGCCACTACTTAACATTTCAGACAGAACTGCAGCCATTTTTCTTTTCTCATTTCCTCCAGTTAATTTCTGCCAATTCACAATGATAGATTATAATAATTGCAAGGCTGCAGGACAGAAAATTTCTTCCCAGCAGGTTCTTCCCATTCCCTCATTATAAAGATGATCCAAGATAGGGTTGCTCAGCCTCTTGTATCTTCTGTGTTTTTTCCCTCTCCAAACTCTGCTCTGTAGAACACCTGGCAGAGACCTGCTAACCATGAAGGCTCAGTGCTTGCCTCATCATTTTAATTGGTAGCAGGGGATGGAATCAGTACTGCAGCTGAAGAGCAGCAGGAATAATATATTTTTAAAGTCAACTGCAGATGATTTTATTTTTCTGCAACAAGACCAGGCAACTTCCAAGTTTAAGACAGGTGCACTTACAGTACTGGGATAAACACTCCTCTCAGCAAGTGTTCAGCTACCAATAATAAGTTCTGTGTATATGCATCAAAAGTACAGTCACCAGTTACCTGGAGTTACAGGTAATCTCCTTCTGATGTTCTGAAATACTCTGAATCAGTAAACTTTAATTTTTCAAAAAATACATATAAACAGAATAGCTACTCAAAGCCAGGCTGAACAAAGCAGTAGGAAAGAGATTAGTAGAAGGCCTGTAAGACCCAGTATTCTATAAATTGAAACCCACATTAGCCAACACCTGAGAGTATCTGTACACAGGGTGCCTAAGAATTTACAGATATCTCTCCCACTCCTTCTGACAGAGACTGACACAAACTGTACATGGGATTTTATGCACAAAAATCATAGATCACCATTTCATTAATATATTTTATGCTCTTCCAATTTCCTCAATTCTCTTTAAACAGGTTGGAGACCAGCATTCAGATATTATAACATGTGGGTGTCACTTTTTGGAGCCCTGCTGTGCTGTGGGGTGATGTTTGTCATCAACTGGTGGGCAGCTCTCATCACTTATGCCATTGAGCTCTTCCTATATATTTACGTAACATATAAGAAGCCAGGTAAGGCCAAACCCCACCATTTTTACATATATATGTTGTCCTGCTAGACTGGATTTTAAAGGAATTGATTCTGCTAACAGAATTAGAAATTATTTTGCTGTGCTATCTTTGTTTAGAGGGAAGTCTGAAGCATCCTGTTAAACTCCACTTTATATAATATAGATTAAGTTGATAGTCTGGTGACTGCCTGTTTAACAAGCAGCTCAAGTGTGGTTCAGAGTTTTCTGTAAACATTCCAGCAGACTGGTTTATTCCCACCACATCTTTATGACATTTGGGCTTTTACTTGAGTATCACTCATAATTTTTTTCCACCCCCACACAAAACCTTACCTGAATTTTGCAGTGCTCTTAGCTGACTCATGCAGGGTCCTCGCTCAAAATGTAAACCTGCTGCCCATTATACAATAAAAATGCAAGCTGAATTACTTATGATGTGATCATCCTCCAGCACCTCTCTATAATTTCCCCCTAAATCAAGATAGATGGGCCCACTTTTACTGCTGGAAAAAAAACACCTAGTAGCCCAGCAAATCACAGGAGCTGTCCTCCAAAACCTATGTGTTGTACAAGACTAGACAGTCTGGCTATTCATAACAAATAAAAGAGGCACGGTTCCCAGCAATGGATTTGCTTTTATTGGAGTTAGCTTGGGACAGAAACACCTGGTCTGAGACTCTGTTATTGTTTCTGTTGCTGTTGTCTGTCCTCCCTATCTGTGTTCTCTCACACCCACTGGGATGGTGTGTGCTTCTCTCCCTGGAAATATATTAACAGCTGCAGGAAAGCACACCCATCTCAAGCCAGTTGTCAAAAACATTTCAGGATTTCTGCCCTTTCCTTGGATATTGCCAGTGTCCCTGATGCAAAATAGCACCTTAAAGCTTGGTTAAATTCACTGAAGCCACTGTACAAAAGCCCTCTGTCTCCTGCTAAGAGAGTGACTTTTGCTCAGCAGTAATTTACCAGCAACTGGAGGCTTCAGAAAATAAACTAATACTCCTTAGAAAAGGCGACTTTACACAAACATCCACTTAGTTGCACTTGATATTGGCTTTGCCTTGGCATAACAGGACTTGATCTACATTCATGGAGATCTCCAAGCGTAGAAATAGATTTCCTATATGTCTCCACTGACCAAAAAACTGCACAATAATGAGAAAAGATGTATATGCCAACATGGGGTTTGGAGAACAATTTTTGGCCTATACAGTAGAACAGAGCAAACTGGCACTAGCAGTGTTCTTCCTACTGGTTTCATTTGCACTTCCTGAAATTCCACACCACATACATGACTCAGGGCTGTCCATTTTCTAAATGGGAGAAGGACACAAAGTTAATGGAATAAATAAGAAAATAGTTTTTAAGCAGGGGAAGAACATTCCCTACAACATTTAAATAAAGAATGAAACTATTTACTTACATGAGGTTTTCTGCACCACACAAGCAAAACCTATTCTAGTCTATTCAAAATTCTATTATGAAGCACAAAGAACAACAGGTCTGTATCTATGAATTACAAGAGAATATACTCTGCTTTTCATGGAGAACACCATTGGTGATTTTTGCAACAGAATGTAGGGAAAAGCCTATGGTTTAATATGCATTATTTATCTTTATTATATGCAGAAGTAAACTGGGGCTCCTCTACACAGGCTCTTTACTTTGTTAATGCCTTAGACAGCGCTCTGGCATTAACGACAGTGGAAGACCACGTGAAAAACTTCAGGTAAGATTTCCAGTGAACAGTAGAATGGCTTGCCCTAAATCTGTGCATCTGCCAATCATATACAACCTCTTTTTTCTCCACCAGACCCCAGTGCCTAGCATTAACAGGAGCTCCTATGGTCAGGCCTGCTCTGCTAGACATCACCCACACCTTCACGAAGAACAACGGGCTGTGTATCTGCTGTGAAGTGTACACGGTAAGGGAACTCACCCAAATGTGCACACCCAGCACCAGTGGGGGCTGCAGGTCTCCGTTACACATTCCACTCTCACTCAGCACACCGTGTTCCCACTGGTGCTGACTGGCAGCTGTGCACACCACCAAAGAGATTTGCACTGAGAACAAATTTCATCATAATTCTTGACACAAAAGCTCTCGGCTGACACAAAGCCTGCTGGTAAATGCCTCCCTGAGATGCATTTCAATGTTCATAGTAGGTGAACCAAAAAATGGTTTGGAGGAAAAAAAACCAAAACACATTACAAGGAAAGATGTTAAGCTTAGAAAACAGAAAACCCCCTCACCACACAAAACACAAAATTTGAAGGGTTACTGTGTGAGAGTCAAATTACCCAGGTTCTATTTTCAGCTTTGTCACTGATTTGCAGAGTTGGGGTTTCGCAAGTAATTCAGCTCTCTTTGCAGTGGTTCCTCCAAAACTGTTACAATGCTAATTTTGAGGATAAACATGCTCTTCTGAGATCTAAAGAGAGGAACAAAGTGTATTTCTAGATATAAATGCACAGCAAATGATGTATCTTAGAGGATGATGATCTAGTCTCTCATTAGGACAGAACAAAAATAGATAGGTTTGGAGTGTAGGGAGAAAATGTATTTTAAATATTACAGTGCCCTTTTGAGAGAGGAAAAAAAAAAACAAACCAGCTCATAGCACTAAATGGGGCTGCAGAATCTAGATAATAGAGTCAGTCCAGCCAAGATAATGTATTCCTCTATAGCAGTGTAGGAATAATTCATTTCATGCTGCCACATTGCAGTAACAGAGTACAGAAGATCCACATCTGATTCTTCCCAAATCAAATGAATCTATAAAGAATGAATGGTCCTATTTCTTCCCTACTATAATTATTGTTAGATTTCCCACTGCATTCAGTGAGCATAGACCCAATCCCAACAAGATCCTGCAGCTTCCTAAAGTTGAGTTACAGTAAGTTTTCTGAATTCTTAGGCATGTTTCTCCAATATTAGTACTTTCTATGGAGAACTGAGATTTCATTCCTGTCTATACAGAAATACCCCAAAGACTATTTTGTTAGTATAAACTTTGTAATTGTTTAGGGGGGCTTTCTAATTATTTCTTCAGCAACTTAAGTGAAATTTAATTTTCTTGGTAATAAAAGTGTGACAAAATGAACCTTTATGAACTGCAAAATTGTGGTAAAAAGCAGATGATACAATTCCTAGCAATCACATTGAAGAGCAGCCTGCATTATATATCACAACAAATACAGCAAGACTATTCAGCCATAAATGTAACATCCAGCACATTCTGCCTCAAAAGCTGACATGCCATTAACGATGCATAAAGTTTTGAAACACCATGCCAGAAAGCACATCTTCCATTCTTTTCTTCCAAAAGGCAGCAAGAAACTTTCCAGGAACACGGTGATACACAGCTCAGAAACAGACAAAATAAAGATTGCAACGGAACATAAAGATGATTTCAAGTTTACTTGTCTCTGAGGTTATGGCTGCATGTTGCCTTGAACAGTCTGAGTTTCTAGTAAAAGGCAGTATTTCTGCTTTTACTCCCTGAAAAACATTTTTTCAGGGTTAGTCCCCAGTCTGCAAATTCACTGGACTCCTTGTACAATTGCACAAACATTCCACAGGTGCAGGGGAGGACACGGACAGGCTGGCACCTCAGAGAGGGTTGGGTCTGGCCCCTCAGCCAACAGAAACACATTGTGCAAGCCAGTTGCAAAGCCACCTTCAGGTGCTTTCCTTTGAGAGACAGGGAGGAAGAGCAAAACTTGTTTCCTCTCCTTACTCACAATGAAACTGCAAGCTTATTGTTCAAGTTATTATACTCAGCTCTTCATACATCCAGGATCAAATTCTTCTTAAGTTATATCGATGTCTTGTGACTTGGATATGCACATGGATTTTTTCCCATTAAATTACCAGATGACCACTGAAGAAAACTGCCAACAAAGACATTTGCATCTTTCATTGCATTGCATCAACTCTTTTATGTCAGTAGACAGGAACTTAATCATGTATATTTAGATCTGCTGAGACTGTTTTACATAGTCAAGTCAGAGAGAGACTTTATTCTTTATCATACCTTAGATGTTTTTTTAAGATGTTACAATCCATAGTAGTAATTCTTTCTGTCAGAATTACTGCATTTAAGTAGCATTAACAGCCTCAGCCCTCTCAAACAGAATGTGAATTATGTTTGCAGCACAGTTCTTTTCAAAGGGCTGAATCTCTGTGGACCCTTTTTGGAAAGGTATTTTTCTGATTCTCTCCATTTGCTCCCACAGCAGACTAGGTAACTCCTTCAAAATCTGTGTGATGTACAATACAAAGCCTTCGTAATAATATTTTACTGTATCATGCAGGGACCACGCAAGCTGTGTGTTAAGGAGATGAACAGTGGCATGGAAAAAAAGCAAGCCTGGCTCACAAAGAACAAAAGAAAAGCCTTTTATGCAGCAGTGGCAGCTGACAGCTTCAGAGATGGAGTCAAAAGTCTACTTCAAGTAAGCTTTTTGTTTACAGAACATAGAGGAGAGTGTACATCAAAGCATCTCTTTATGTGAGACATTACTATTAGCTTGTGAAGAAGCTCTACATATATATGGGTAATGTTATAGACAGAAAGGGCATTCCGGGGGTACATATGTATTATATTACAGATTATTTCATAAAGATCTAGTTCTGGGCTATGGAATTATGAGACAAGGTAGACTGATTCTCTCCTAAATGAACAACACACTTATGACAAAAGAGAAGCATCTACAGGGCAACACATGAATGTCTATGTAGCTGACGTTTGCTACACTTCAAATCAATTCTATTGTTTGGTATTACACAGCATATTAAATATTTGGGAATGTTTTGGCAATAAACAAAAGCTGAAAATGTGTAATATACATTTTCTGCAAATAGCAAGAAGGTAATTTAAATAAAAGTCTGCAATATTTTTCTATTACTCTAAGAATGCAGGAGATCATTTCCAACAGTCCATTTAAAATGGCCATAATGAAGGCACAGAGATGCTGTTTTCATTTTTCCCATCTCCTTTTCTCTCTCACATATATGAATATTTAAACATATAGGCACTGAGGCAAAATGTGGAGAAAATTCATATCCTTTGCACAAAATACACTGCTGAAAAGACATCAATGCCAACTGAGACAGTAGGGAACCAACTAAAATACTCTGGGTAAGTCACCCACTGGTGTCCTACCAGGGCTCTTTGTACACTTGCTGAATGGACAGTACAATTGAGCAAGATGAAATGCTATTAAGAAAGATCTCCTTGTTCTGTAAAAGCCTCACAAAGACACTTCATCTTGGGCTTATACATTGTCTCAGTAGGAGATCTTTCTGATGTTTTTGAGAGTTGCTGCAGTCTGATGATCTCTTCCTTTCTATTACTACTTAAGCACTATTGCCAAAGTCAACTACTGGGCCCCAAATAATTCTCTTCCAGCAAACAGAAGGATAACCATAACATCATTATTGCAACCTAAAGAGATCAGCAACAATTACTGATTTCAACGTAAACAGTGCTACTCAAAAAACTCAACAAGGTTCCAACAGTTTTTACCTAGTAAAAAGTTGGCAAGTGTAACAACTTTAGAAACTGGTGTTTTGTGTATCTCCTCCTCAGGTTCCCAATACACCGAATATTTAGACTTCTATAAACACTAGGTTAGCTGAATCTAGATCTGACTTCGCTTACTTGTCCAGGTTTTAGCATCCAGAACCAGTTTTGAAGGAGAACTAATATCTTGACAAACCATTTCTTTTTCCTGTTTATAAACAATAATTTTATCTACAAAGCATGCCCAGCTGATTTGGGATAATCTTCTGAAAAGAACACAGCAAATGAAACAGCAACAGTTTCTAAATTCAAGGCAAAAAAAAAATTCTTAGGAGCCTATGCTTTCTCTGTGTATCTGAGATGTTTTAAGAGACTTCAGACCCACTTCACCTACTGAGCATTCAGAAGCTGATAAAAGCTTTATGTCATTATGTTAGAATGAGCATACAAACAGTTCTTGAACTCTCTCTTGATTCCAAGTTATTGAACCATTTTAATGAGAGCATGTCAGAAAAAATGCAAATGAATGCTAATTGAGCAAAACTACACTTCTGTCATCTAAAATCATTTATAGTTGGAATGATTTAAAGCTAATCTTTCTTCTTTCCGCATGGATATGAGCATGAAGGGCATTTATGAAATGCAATCTAGTTGTAAGTGCCTCCAGAACATTACTTCAGTTATCTTTTGCCATTACTTTTCATTTACAGTAAAAGCATGTATGTGTACCTCTCTCAAGGAGCGTTTTTATGTTGGCAGGCCTCGGGCTTGGGTAGAATGAAACCAAATACCTTGGTGATTGGATTTAAGAAGGACTGGAGAAGTGCACCTGCCACTCAAGTTGAGAACTATGTGGGCATTATACAGTAAGTCAGCTCAGTACCTCCTTTTTCACTCCTCTTAGACTAGATTAATGTAGCATTTCCGTACAGAATTTGATGTGTAGAAACAATGCAAGGACATATGTACAAACCTGGGCTCACACATCCTAGCTCTGTGGCTGAAGTTACTGCCCATCAAAAAAGGCTCATTGGCTTCCCATCCCTTGTAGGATCTGCTCAGCAAACACCTGGCACCATCAGAGCTGAGGTGGCTTGACAACGCTAAAGAAGCTGCACTGCGGTCAGCAGTGCTTTTGCAAAAGTGTGTTTTCCCATTTTCAGTGGGCAGGAGCTCAGAGAAAAACAACCCTAATGTACATACTAAGGGAATAAGAGAACATAATGGAATTCTTCTTTTAAGCCTAGCAGACAAAGGAAGAGCTTTGCTTCAAATCTCATGTGTGCCTAAGGCTCAGCAGCTCTGTGGATTGGGATTTAGAAGGAAACAGTCATTTTAGAACAGGCTTCTCATAGATACTTGTGCAAAATTCACTTGTAAAGCTCAAGTTACAGAGCAACAAACCCCGCGTCGGCTTTATTTCCTCAGAGAAGGGAGAAAAAAATTACCCTATGGCAACCTAGTTCCTAAAAAAGTGCTGTCTGAAACACCCATTTCAGGAATAGCTAATCTGTTCCCATGCCAAATCAAACCTTTTTTTTTTTTAAATGAGGGAACATAAGTACTACAAATTTATCTGGGGCAATTCCTTCTGCAATTTTACCTAGTCTCTCTTCCCTGTGAACACTTTCACTTATCTTTTCAAAATAGCTTTCCTCATCAACACGCATGACGCAAAATCAAGTTTACTCTTCTTTTTCTTTCTTTCCAGTGATGCCTTTGATTTTGAGCTTGGCGTAATTATCATCAGAATTAGCCAAGGATTTGATATATCTCAAGTCCTTCAGGTTCAAGGTATGTAGTGACTTGACAGCTGAATATCTCTGCTGGTTAGATGCACAGCATAAGAAGGACTCTGACATGCATAAGAGTCACCATCTGCTTTCTAGAATAGTTCCTACACTCACAACTTCCACAGTTTGCCCTTGCTTGTGCAGTTTAAATCCTGCCTGAAATCCTTGCTGATCACTGGCAGTGACAGGAGTCTAAGCCTCACACATTAAGGGGCTCTGCACACCAGAGAACTCAACTGCCAAAGCAGTTCCAGCACACGCACAGACTGAAGCAATAAAATCATATTGTGCCGCAGCAACCAGTCGTTACTGGGCTGCACGTTTCCTTCCTGGTGTTGGCATACCCTCCTCTGCCTGCCTACCTGATATCTCTGGGACGGGCAGGAAGTGGAAAGCTGCACTTTTGGTATCATCTCCGCGGAACTCTGAGTTCCACCGAGATTCCACCCATACAAAAATCTGAGACCCGCAGGAAACATCAGTTCTCTCTCTCCCCTTTTTGTTCGTTCTTCCTTAGGTCAGCAGTGCCTGTCTCAGGGAAAAAGGGAAAACCTTCCCCCATCCCACAGCCATTTCAGGAGACGTGCCATCTTGGTGGCAGAGGCGGAACGCTTCCCTAGATTTTCAGCAGGACAGTTCTCGCCCCGGCCCTGCGGCCCGCCGCCGCCGCCCGGCCCCGCGGCCCGCTGCCGCCGCCTGCTGCCCGCCGGCCTCATGGCGGCCCAGTTACCGCCCGGCAGCGCCGCGATAGCAGCGTGAGGGAAAGGAGCTAACCCCAGAAACAAATCACCCCGCAGAATTAAAAGGCGCCAGAGACTCCTATAGGGAACAAGGGTAGATGAACACTCACTCAGCACTGGCAGCTTGATGTGCTTGGAGACCCACGGGGCAGAACTACAGGGACTCAGAAAAGATTCCAAAATAATCAAGCTTTTCTTCTCCCCCTGGTGATTTCTGAGAGGTATCTGCCTATATCTGCTTGATGCGAGTCAGAAACTGAGTGCTCAAAATATACAGTCATTGGAACACCTGTAAAAATACAGTGAAAAACAACTCTGCAATCTTACAAATGAGCAAATGTTCTCCAAATGTTAAGACACAGAGTCAGAAAGAATTAAGGGGGGGGAGGAGCCTCAAATACAAAGAAATATTTTGGAACAGATACAGAGTCATTGTAGTGGAAACAATGATCATTGTCTTCTCTTATATTTAGTACAGCATTCTGTTCAATACAAAAACTGAAATTTTAGTTTTGAGTAACCATTAAGTTTGTGGCTATCACCATGTATAATAATCAGAAGTACGTGACTGTCACTGATTAAAAAGTAAAAGAAAATATAATCTTTCTGTTGGCAAGTGAGAGTGCTAACAGAGCTAATAATGTCTAGCTAGAGAGGGTTTATTCTACTTTTTTAACACAATGTCTTAAATGAACTTACCTCATATTTAGTTAATGTATTACTCAAATAGAAGATTTCCTTATGAAAAAAGATTTCTGCAGGCAAATGCCTGGATCATATTAATTAGTGCCTCACCATAATATATTCCACAATAACACATGGTACTGTTTTCTCAGCAAAAGTCTAATATTGCTGAGATGAAATTGTTCTTCTGTATTACTAAGTTTACAGAATTGATTAGCTAAATCTTACATCTTTGCAGCTAATGCTCAAAAAATTAAAACATGAAAAATATTTCTGCGTGGAGAATGATTGTATATTCAGGATCCTTACGTATTTCTGAGAATCTCAAAGTACAAACCATGAAACTTTGTTCTGAGAAAAGAGACCCACAGGCTAGAACTAAATACCTCAGCGTAAGAAAACAGCTTTCCTAATGTCTTTTCAAATTCTTTGCTAAAGAAGCCAACTAAAACTCCACAAACATAACTCAATAAATAATATCTCATGTAACTATAAAATGTCACCATACTGAATTTGATTTGGAAGAGACAACCTGAGAGCAGCTGGCACACCACAGTGCTGTAGGCCCAGGCACCCCAAGCTAGGGCTTCCAGAGGTGAACTCAGCTGCCTTCTCCCAACTGGTTTGCAAAGAAAAAGAATTTTAAAGGAAATTTTCATACCAGGAGCTTTACATTGTCTACAAAGTAACACAACACCAATTACATCATCGCCATTAGTTCAGTAAGGGAATTAATTTAAAAGACAGCAATGTGTTACCAGTTGTCTTACTTTTTCTAATATACAGAGGAATTAGAGAAACTGGAGCAGGAGAGATTGGCACTGGAAGCCACCATTAAAGAAAATGATTTTGAAGAAGGAAAAAGGGGCATCTGTGGATTCTTCAAAAAAGCCAGCTCACTGAATATCTCAAAACACGAAACAAAGAAGGGTAAGTTCCAAAATGACAACTCCCAACCCTTCAGTCCATCACCCTTTACCAATATGGAAACTGGACTTTTAACTCCAAGCCAAAAACACCTGAGCCACACAGAAGCCCCTGGCACAGACCCTCCCTTGTGCAAATTGTGGTGGCCACAACCCTGTAACACAGCACAGTGACATCCTCTGCTCGTAGGACATGCTGTCTACAACACAACCACTTCCCCTCATTTGCTAGACAAACTTCTCAGCTCAGCTTACGTTCACTTCTACTTACCGAAAATAGAACATGGTTAATAAAGTTTGAGGAATACAGAACAAGTTGGTTGGGGGGGGTTGGGTTTTTCTTTTCTTTTTACTAGGCTGTTTAAAGCTTTTAAACAGAGGCCTTTTTTCCTCCTCACTAAGGAAAATAGGAACATATGCACAATATGCAGGGAACAAGCAGTCTTACTTTACTTAATGTAGACACACAAACTCAGTACACAGATGAAAAACAGGTAAAATAGCACAACTGCTCTATATTCTAAGCATAATTTCATAAAAATGCACAAGTGAAGGTGGTAAAAGTACTGAAAGTACATACACAGCATACTGTCAAATAACTAACACATAACTTAAATGTGTAGGTGATGAAGTCAATATTACATTTCAGATACAGTAAAATGATACAGACCCAATTTAAGGTCTCATTTCACAACTGCTAGGCTGTAATGATAATGACCCACCTGAAGCCATGCTTGTACACAGACATGTATTTTGAGAGTTTTCACCTGCAGAGACTATTACATCTAGCTGTGCATGCAACTCCCAGAGGTGCTAGGAAGATCTACAGACTGGGAACATAAAATGCCACTATTCTTCACCTGACAGGCTGCAGGTGATTTTGTTTCAGTAGAACATATTTTTATGACAATTTCACCAAGAGTGTGTACCCCTATTTCAACTTTCCTTTTCGATTTAGTTGAGAAACACATAAAGTAAATACATATTACACGTTTTGGCTCTCTGTATTAGATAGATTATATTAATAGCCCTGCCTCTCTGTTTTGTTTTTATATTCATACTCCCTAGAGTTCCATCTTCCAGCAGAGATGCTAGAACTGTAGAGGAAAGCTAGTAACTGCTTTGGAACTATCCTGTACACACTCCAGAAACACAGGAAAACCAAACAAAGCGTTTTCAGAACCTAGCAGCTCAGAGTAAAACCTCTAAAGAAGCCTGTTTGTTCCACTTTGGATACTGCTCTGACACCATCTCGTTGAAATCATTGAAAGAGAAGCAGTACTAAAGCCAGAGGCCTCAAAAGGTGGAAGGAGAGAAGGTATTGTTAGTACAGAGTCAAGACTGTATCGTTTAAAGCCAGCCAAGCAAACAGCAAGAATGAAAATTGATTTCCTATTAGCAGTGACCATGTCAGCATAGGGAAACAGCCATATGTGCTTATGTTTTCTAACTTCCAGCTTCACCCACGCTAGCCCTGCACCCCATCAGCTCATTTCATCCACTGTGACTGTGCCTTTCAGGGAGTTTGTATTTTACAAGACAGCTGAGCTTGTAAATGATGCAAAATGACACACTTACTTCTAGAATCAATCAGATATTTCCCAGTTGCTTTTAAAGGCCCCAGTAAATTTTACATTAACTAAAGAGTGACAGAGAACAAATAATCAGGTAAGCTTTTTCAAAGTGTTATAATTTAGTGACGTGTTACACAAGTTTTGGGTTCTGTGTGTACAAGAAAATTAAAACTCCAAAGCAGCTACTGTGTACCTTTTTTTCAGATTTAAAGGATAGAAATTATGTCAGAAACAGTTCATTTTCCTGAAGCTTTCCTTCCACTGGGCTCCCTAAAGCTACTTATTGCCTCACTTATCAGACATCCTTCCACATTTTTTTCTTTCTCATTACAGAGAGCACCATTAACACCATACAGTCAATGCATGTGGGTGAATTCAATCAGAGGCTGCTAGAAGCCAGCACTCAATTTAAAAAGAAGCAAGGAAAAGGTACAATTGACATTTGGTGGCTGTTCGATGATGGAGGTAAGGAATTCGAGTAAGAATCACAGGGAGAGAGATTTCTCTGTTACCAAATATAAAAACAAGTCTTGGGAAGTTGCATAAAACTGATTTTTATAAAGGTTACATAACCAATTTTATGTCAGGCTCAAATTTTTTAACTTACATCCAACACTGCTGAAGTGAAAGATGGAATTTTTACCATAGAATGCACTAATTTGATATTCCTCCAATTTTCTATTTTCTTCCAGGTCTAACAATCCTAATTCCTTACATTCTAACTATCAGGAAGAAGTGGAAGAATTGTAAATTAAGGATCTTCACTGGAGGAAAAGTCAATAGGATTGAAGAAGAAAAACTAGTGTAAATATAACTTTATTTGTCTCACTTGTTTAAAGGGTTTGAATTGATGCTGAACATAATGCACATACAGCAGGAAGGTGGGAATTTTTCAGCACAACTGGTTTGTTGTACTGTGGGCAGCACGGAAAAAAAGTACTTGACTGAGAGGTCTTAAGCTTATGGCACAGCCCTTAAGGCTCTGCAAATGATGATTATCAAAGGAAACTCACATCCAGCACTTTTTGCCATTAAAAGCTCATATTCCCTTCTTTGAGAAGAGCAGTCTGCACCCTGCAATGAGAATATAATTACTTTTATGGGATTTACATGAGGATGTCCAGGTAACAGGAAGTGAAATTGCACATGAAGCTCTCACATGCAAATAGCATAGACAGATAGCTCACATAAATGTGATTAACTGTGGTAAAATTTAAAGAAGTTAAAGAGCAAGTTAATCAGCTTTAAGGCCAAGTTGATTTTACTCAGTGTTCTAAAGAAAGTCTAGATTTCATAATCATCATTTGCCTTTGAGCAAATGAATAATACAAACTTATTTTTATCACCAGTACATGTAGGACCTTTCCTTCCTAAGCACTTTACACATTACAGTCACAGCCATTTCACCACCAGTGGAAGAAGCTCAATTTGGGATGAAAGTCAGTGACTGCTTAACAAAGAGCAGAAGCACCATGTAGAGAGTTAAAAACAACATCTCCAGCCAAAACTCCAGTGGAAAACAAGTGAGAGGGGTGCAAGGACAGGAGTTAGAATCACCAGCTTCACTAGGATTACAACACAGTGCCCTGTAAAGACAGCTGCCACGGATGTTCCCTTAAGGCAAAAGGGAACACATAAAGCAAACTTTACTCCACTGTGGTTCCATCAGTTTTAAACAGCACCCTAAAGCTAATGTACTTCTGCCGAAAAGATTCACAAGTTTAGTTCATAGTTTGTACAAACTATCCTTATACTTGGGTAAAAAAAGCCCTAGAGCTGCTCAAGGACCTGCTGGGAAGTATTCTCTGCTCCCTGTTCAGAGTCTGCCCAGTCTTGGCTGTTCAGGACTGCGAACAGGCTCCTGAACCTAGACCCTCTAGTCACCTGATTTTGCTGGAGGTAGGAAGTTTTGACACCAAATGGGATTTGTGAAAACATGACAGATTCCACAGAGGCAGTTCTGACACCTGCATACACTGCTTGTCCCACAAAGACCAGACTAAACAGCATGATCAGGACAGCTGACAAAGATCCAGTTTGTCCCCAAGAAAACAGTGTGTGTCTGTATTGCTACCTAAACACCAGCGTTCCTCAAAACATGACCTACCTGCCACATGGAAAAGCCTTCAAAGAGACCAATCTGGGCTGGGTGATTGCTCCATTCCCTAGGCAGATCTAATACAAAATCATCCAAGTACAATTTCAGCCATGTATTTTGAATTCAGAAGTCAAATTTAACTGGACTTTTACTAGCATGTAATTCCCCAAATTTTAAAACCTTTCCACAGAAGTTGAGATTTTGCTCTTTATCATGTTCAAAACAGGGATTGCCACAAGGGACATCGGGATTTATACAAGCAGTATGTTCTTTTTATATAAATACGTTACAAAGAAAGAGTAAATTCTCAGGTGATAAACAAATACGTATTTCTACTGTGGTGTGCTCCTAGGAAGTCTCTGACCTTCTCAAAGTCCAAAGCTTACATACCAAAAATAGAAACAAAAAAGGAGGTGGAAGAAAGAGGTGTGGGGAAGAACCACAAGATCCCAACCATGGTTCAAACAAAGGCAAAACAGACCTAATTAAACCTTTCCATCCTCAGTACAAACACACAAAAAACTATAAACGATTCCTTTTGCCACCTGGGGCAGAAAAGCAAAGTATTTTCTTTTATGAACACATGTAAAGACAACACATGAGTAGATCAATATAAATTCATAAATGAAAAATATGAAGAAGATTCTTTAAGTATTGGACATCAACATTCTGTACCAAATTTTCACCAACACATGCACTACTAGTATTGTAAAACTCCATCCACAGCATTCTGACAGGAACAGAAGCCTTCTGTAAGTATTGGAGAATTCTGACATACTGTATATTGAATATTCTTCATTTATAACTCAAGCCTTTGGGAATACTTAAAGTACCATTGTTTTCCCAAAATGTAAACACCCTGCCCTCTGTCTGCTATGAATTTCTTTTTATTTTGTGATTTTCATCTATCATCAGTTAAATGAATTATGCTACAGCTATCACATTAATCTAGTTCTGTAATTGGAAATTGAAACACTAAAGCATTTAAAGTAATTTGTCATATTGTTAAAGATATAAAATGTAGTTGTCTAACTCATTTGCAAGTGTTCTTTGATATAAGGCACTCAGAAGTAAAGTGATAAAATGTTCTCTCTTTTGTTTTCAGGATGGCTTCACTCCTAAGCAAATTCAGAATAAAATTTGCTGATATTAATATCATTTGTGATATCAATATAAAGCCCAACAAAGAGAGGTAAGAAGCATTACCAAAATCTACTATTTAGCAGCCAGTCTTTATCTAGAGCTTATTTCTTTAATGCTGAAAATTAAAAACAAAACAAAAAACTGAAACAAACAAAAAACCACAACACAGAAAACAACACTGTCACTTCATTGTAATAATTTTCTAAGTACCAAGAGCAGGAAAAAGAAAAGAACCTTTTAACAGTCACAGCTAAAAGGGTCAAAACCACGTGTAGTCTTTATGTTGCAAAGACTAGTTAGACACCAGACTTATGAGCCACTAAATTTAACAGACATTTTGTGATGACTTCTCATAATTATCTAGGTTGCAATAGACTCCAGTCAGTCACAGTTCTCCTGTAAACTTGCCATCGCTGTCAACTCAGCCTTCTGGGTTTTAAAATAAATTCGTAACATTTTTCTGGTCAAACACAAGCATACTTCCTCTTTCCCAGTATTATAATATAATATATATTATATTATATGAGGACAATATTATAATGCGCCCCTATCTCTCAGATATAATGAAGGCTTAATAGTTTTAAAAATTAACTCATCTACAGAATTAATGCTCTTAAGCAGAGGTTAGGAAGTTGGTAAAACAGTGCTCAAAAAGCTCCACCTCCAACTGTGTTAGCTAAATAAAGAAAACAACCCAAAACTTAAAGTCCTTGCTTTCTAAAATGTATCTCCATAGAAATCATCTATTTGTTCTGCTTATGTAGACAAAAGTATAAAGCAGACTGTTCAGGGAATGACTGAATCCAAAATTCAATTCACAGGATTGCTCTTAGTCTTAAAATTCCTCTGGAAACATGCCCACCTTGCTATACTGTCTTCCATCCCATCCCTTACTCCAACAAAAGCCTTTCCGCTGGGTTCAAGTGCAATCCCAGGTTAGGCTCTTAATCATTCTGTGTCCCATTTCTACACACACACAACTTGACAAAAACAATGCAAGATTTACCAGGGTTTCTAGGGTCCATTGGAGATTTTGACTGAAAAAATACAACTAAAGAAGATTTTAGATACCTGAGGTCCCCTTTTAGTGCTTACTTGATCTCTCAAGTAGTATCTTTTAATCATATAAAGATCTGTGCAATACATATCTTGTTTTTCCTCCAGTACAATGCAGTGATTTTACATAAATAAAAGCTATCAAAAAGAATTCATATAAAACCCACGCACATTTGTGGCATCAGCACTGTCTGAACTGAACAAGTGAGTATTATTCCAGACACTTGCTAGGCACACCACTGTATGTCTCTTCCAGCTGGCACTCCATCTATTTCATTAATAGAGGATTATCACTATTTTACATACTGAAACAGGAAGGATGTTGACAAACTCTGAAAACGTAGCAACAGCAACACAATGCTGCCTATCACAGCCTTTAACCCTTGGCTTCCTGGCCATACAGCCAAGGCCAGCCTGTGCCCAGTCTCCCACTTCACAGTGAGGCCTGTCAGCACCAGGTGCTTAGAGAACTACACTCAGATCCATACAAAAGAAACTCTCTGAGATCTCTGTGGGATAGTAGAAATTTTCAGCAATGGGCAAGCAAGGAAATACAGAAGGACAATAAGGTTCTCCAGATGCAAACATTCAAAAGTTCAAGAAACAACTTGAAATATAGAGAGAAAATCTGAACACAATTCTGAGTCCACACATAGCAAAAAAAGCTACAGTGTTTCTTTCAGCCCCTTCTCATAGGCAATTTGTATCACCTCTTTATCCATTGCATTAAAACCATCAGTAAAACTGTATCAGTGAGGTGATTGATCCAGCTAGTGCTGAAACAATAATAAAATGTTCAGGATTCATGAGGAGATCCATATGCAATGTTAACATTAGTAACCAATATACTGCAGTTTGGAGTTACTGTAAAACTCATTTCAGTATTTTTGCTAGAACGGGACAATGCAGAAAATTGTCTCCTAAATGCAGTTAATTATCCTCAAATAACCTTTTAATTATCCTCAAATAACCCAAACATGCAGAAGTGGCACAGATATAACTTGGGGCACAATATAGCAAAGCAGAGTTAAAGATTTTGCATGTTTTTCAGCTGTAATTATCAGTGAGCCCCATCATACACAGTGACTGGGAAATAAGTTAGTGAGTTCATACCCTGCAGCAAGGCCTCCTTTGTAATTCCTGTTTCAGCTGGAAATTCTTTGAAGAGATGATTGAACCGTATCGCCTCCATGAAAGCTGCAAAGATATAACAACTGCTGAGAAATTAAAGAGAGAGACTCCATGGAAAATTACAGATGCAGAGCTGGAAGCATTCAAGGAGAAGGTAAAGCCTTGCCTGCCTTTTTACATCTGTACCTTTTCTTACCGTCTAGATGTTTGAAGTGATTAGTAAGGAAAAGTAAAATACCAGATATGGCATTAGAAACACAACATGTACAAACCTGTATTTGATATTTGCAGAGTGGATTTATATTGTAAACACTGCAGAGGTGTGTTACAATTGCATTAGTGAGCTTTCTCAGACTTTGGCATGTTTACACAGTAATTTCCAGGCTGATGAGAAGCTCTGCCCACATCAAAGCCAGCCAGATGAAAACCACCTCTGAACCAGAAGCCACACAGTTATTGCACTGAGCCTGAGCTATTTGGGTCTGCTGAGGTTTATTAAATGGCTCCACTGTTTTGGAGTTTGAATCTCTAAAAGGGTGCAGTTCCAAACACTCACCACTTTGGGCAATTTAGAACTGAATCCAGACACTTCAACTACAGCTAGAAATTTCTCCAAAGGCAGGGTCAAGCATGAATTCTTACCCCAATGGCAGATTGAAGACTAAACCAGTCTACCATGCAGAAGCTCTCCTACAGTTCACAGGACCTTCAAGACTGATGCTCGCTGATCCACTGGGTGAATTACAGCCCAGTCTGGTCTTTAAATTTGTTGGAAAAATATCTTTTTACCAATGAACTGCCAGGTTTCATCAGGCCAGTGACAAAAGGATGCAAACTCTTTCACCCTTAAGAGGCAAGTTCTCCTGTAACTCACAAAGAATTAATCTAGCAATTTTAGTTATGGTTCCTGTGGAATTAACCTGAGTAAATTGGGAGTTTAGTTATCTCCACTTTATGCTGGTAGCTTCCTCAGCAGAGCAAGGACTGTGACTCTGATCTCAGAGCTGCCAGAAGTCACAGCCTGACATATTAACATAAGCAGAAATCAATGATGATTTAAGGTAACACAGTATACTACTGACTGCAGCAGCTGGGAAGCAGACTGACTGCTCACTGTATTACTCTCTTCATGGAGCTCATTACCAGCATAAGGTTATGGAAGTCAAGTATGAACAGAAGACTTTAGAATTATTCTCACCTAAATTATCAAAAAATGAGAGTCAGAGCCCTTAAAGCACCTCAGTATAAAAGACAATAGGAATATAATCACAGACACTTGCAAGCAGAACCAGTGAGGATACAACAAAAAAATGTGATTAAGCTTGGTCTTGTCTAGGTCACTAATTAAGGAACCAGAAAAATTCCTCTAAAGTTGAAAAGAGACAGCAATATGAAAGTGCCAAATTACTCTGTAAAACAAGAACAGCAATAAAAAGTTCAGCTTAGACATCTGGAAAGACATGCCCCTTATCTTCAGAAGTAGGGCAGTTCTGTGAATTTTAGAGAGGATATTAGAACACATTTACAGTTCAACAGAGAAAAGCCTGGCAGCACAGATAAAGGATGATGTTACAGGATGATTCTCATGAAGTAACAGCTGGCTAAATTATGAGTATTCTTACCTATATAACATGTACAAGAACACTGAAATTTCTGTAGAGGAGGAAAATTTAAGGTCTGAATGGAGAAAAACCTGCTTTTTACTTTCTCCAGGGAAAGAGAAAATAATTTACAAAATCAGTTAAGATACAGCTATCTTACACAAACCTGCCCTGGTTTCTTGTTCCCTGTGACTTGCTGTTAAGTTTTAAAAATGTTGAGGGCTTGAGCTCGACCATAAAGTAAGTTCAGAACAAAAATAATCCCTATCCCCAGGAAACCTTACACAGGGGTGAACCATTAGAGTGGCCCTAATGTAACTGTACTAATCAAGAAGTGTGGCTTAGCCTCATAATTTGCCATTGCTGAGGCTCTGGACCCCAGAGCAGACCTGGCTTCCAATGCTGCCAAAGCAACAGCAGAGAATCTTGCAGGCAAGGGCGAGTGTAGAAGTCCATAAGACACCCAAACCGAGGACCACTGATGTAATGGATTTTTTCCTTTTCCCTGTTGTGTTTTAATCAGAGTTACCGCCAAGTCCGTCTGAATGAACTCTTACAAGAGCATTCGAGAGCAGCCAACCTCATTGTCCTGTGAGTTGCAAGATTTTTGATTCTAAGAATAAAGTGTAATGGGATTCTGAACTCGAGCTACAGAAACCCTTGTGTTAATTCACTGAACACAACAGTAATCTTTTATGTACCTTCTGGAGGACTTGCAGCTGGACTGATGGTTCTCTGGGACTGCACTGAATATGAATCTTTCCTAGTGATGAAGCAATTGTGTAAAGGAAAAGAGGCCATCAATAAAATTACCAAAAAATGATACCTTTCCAAATCGATTTTTATTTACAGACACATTTTTAATACACAGCTTTAATAAATTAGCTTGCACTTGTGATGCACAGGTAAACCACTACAGTTCTATCAATTCAGTCTCATATAAAGGGGTGGTCATGTAATGCTTACCATAAATTGACCCATATTTTAAAATTTCCATCTCACAGTAATTGCAGATCAGAAAATAGGCTGATGGACTGCAAAACTGTGCATGTGTTGGATTTTTATCCCTTTAAAAAAAATCATACTGTGTGTGAGTTTTATGACCCCAAAAATATTCTTTACCAGTTTAAGGCTACAATCACAAGCAGTTCATGTCCAGTACAATCAGGTAAGCAAGGGTTTGCAAATTAAGGACTTATGATATTAAAAGAATCTTGTAGTCTAATTATATCAGAGTTGGATATGAACATACATATACACATACAGTGATGTTTTCTGCTTAGTATTTAATGAGAAGCCTGGGCTACCCCTGCCCTCATAATGATAATTTTATTTTTCCCTCTGCCCAAACAGGAGCCTCCCTGTGGCAAGAAAAGGAGCAGTGTCTGATTACCTGTACATGGCTTGGCTAGAAATTCTCTCCAAGAACCTTCCTCCAGTCTTAATGGTCAGAGGCAACCACAAAAATGTACTGACTTTCTATTCTTAGAAAAACATCAGTGTCTGTAATATGCTTTGCTTGATTCCAACAGCTATGTTTTTAATGGCAATGGTTCATCAAAGACACACTCATTTAATATAAGTCTAAAGAACTCTTTTAAAAAAATACAAAGCAACACAGCAAAGAATTAGACAAAAAATGTAAAAGGTCCCTGCTGGTGTTACACTCCAGTACAGGCAAAAGAAGGAAAATCCACCTATATGTCATACCAGACAGCAAATATTTTGAGCACACAAAGAAGAAATTCTTCTGATTTTATAAGGTATTGAAAAAGTTTTTGATATTTATCCTAGAAAGCAAAAATTCACTGTGATAATACAGAAAGCATTAAATCTCTAAATAATTATTTCAAATTGCACTAGCATAGTTGCTAATGGGCATACAAGTAGGAATAAAATGAAATGCACCAACTTGTGAGACAAAAACCTGTATGGCATCCATCAGGTGTAAGTCAGGAACTGATAGAATGCAAGTAGAATACATGCAATGCTTTTTGATTGTAATATTGCCAAATGAAGACCTATGCCTACAGCAGATGCTTTTACCTAAAATGTTCTGCTAATTTAAATTAATTCAAACACTTCTAATTTAGTGACAAAAAAATCAGATATATAAAAATATGGACTCTATTACAAGACTTGATAATGCATTTTCAAGCTTTGACATGCAATGGAATATGATTGAAATAATTAAATGTGGTAAGTAGATTTCACAAAAAATTAGTAAAACTAAATATTCTGACAATTTTTGCTATGAATTTTAGGGTTAATACAATCTGACATTATACATTGGGATAATATGTACAGTGATTTATGTGATTAGAAAACAACAAAAACTCATTAGCTGAGTTGAATGCCTTATTTTTGATTTATATAAAAGATCTCTCTTTTTTGACTTTCTAAATAATATGAATTATATACTAACTTAAAATAAAGGCAATTCATTAATTTGTGTATTTTTTTTCTATTTTCTACTCTGCAATGTTATAGTACTTTATAATTTCAGCTGTCAAGAAAAGCAGCTTCTCTTTTTAATGGGTAAAGCTATATCCTCTGTGTAAGCATTATTTAAATTAAAGACTATCAAGGAACATGGCTAATTTATTTTCTGTAGTCTTGCAACTCCTTTGCAGAGATCAACCAACATCTAAGCCTCATGAAAGCCAGGGAACCCTGAATTCCATTAAATGTATATTTTAAAGCAGGCCTCAGCTTCCATCTTGCTTGAATTATTAGAATTTAACTTGTAGTGGATTTAGCACTCCATCTGCAAAAATGACAAATATTTAATATTCATATTTTTTCTGAGTTCAACAGCAGCAATTCAGCAGAACATGGTAATGTAGCCCAGTAATCCATGCTTTATTTTCTCCATCTATTAAAGGCAGGATATTAAATATTGATATTTTCTCATAATATTCTTCCTTTGCTTCTTACACATTTACAATCAGGCTGAAGGATCATTTTACAATCTAACTGCATTACACAGAAGTTTCCTTCATATACCAGACTTCCTGCATAACTCTGAGCAAACCAAAGCTCACATTCTGCACCTGCAAAACAAGATTATTCTCATCCATCACAGTGATGTCAGCAGTGGTACTGGAGCTCGTTACATGCTGCCATGTGCAGTTCCTTGCAGAATTGCAATGGTCACCATCCTCTCCACCTCACCTCACACACCACACAGATACAGTCTGAATGGCACCCAGCCAAAGCCAAGCTTTTAGGGAGGCTCCACTTTGGCTTTCTGTGTTTCATATCACAATCTACACAAGGACCTGGAGAAATTATACACCCCTATTAAGCCCTTTAATTATATACATGCCTGGGGATTGTTTCCTAAATATTCTCAAGTACTGTAATTCTCATTCTCTAGGGAACATTGACCCAAACTCTTCTGGGGGACCTAAGCAGACCCAAAAAGAGAATGAGCACAATATGAACCAGCAATGGCACTTTGAATACTATTCACACTTCTCTCTCACAAACACACTGCTGTGGGCATTGCAAAAAATAAAATCCAAGAGATACCTTTCTAAATAAATAGTCCTCAAAAACTAAGTACCAACATACACATTTCTATAAAATTTCTTGCTTGTACTACAGTGATTAATTAGAAGATGTATCCACCCAACAATATACTGGCATAAACTCAGGATGGAACAGCACTTAATTATCTGAAGGTGTTACTTCCACAAATTCACAAGTAATTTAAACAAAGTACTTTCCTAGCAGCTTCTACTTCCTGTTCCTCACCATGATTTCTCAATGTGTGAACCCATTTGGAGAGTATACTAATTATGGACTATCTTAAACTGCAACTTAGATTGCAAAATTTTGTTATTCCACCTACCTCATCTCCAACTCTGTAAGAGACACTGTCGCAGTTGCCGCGTGAACAAACAACATGAACTTAACTTCTTTTCAGGCTGACGAAGTCTAACTTGAATAACAAACAAAGTCTCTTTTATAGAGTTTTCATACAGTTGGACATGATTGGTCAATTGTTCACCACCCCATCACTATGACTGGCTAATTAGAATGAACACTTCTCTACATGTAAACAAGATAACAAATGCCAGCTGTGGAGAAGTTGTTTACATTCTTCCCCAGCTTATCCCTTTGGAAAGTCAGTGTCCTGAACATTACTGCAGCTGAGAAAATGTGCCAGTCTCTAGGAAAGAACCAAAATGAGACCCACAGACACACTTCTTCATATAAGTTATGCATAAAACAACTGCTGAAATTTAATCATCAAGTAAGTAACTAAATTCTAATTACATGTTTGACATCTCTAGGAAAAAAATACAGCTCTAATGCTGTCTAGCATATTTTTAGCTTATATCACACTACCAATTCTACAAGTTTATATAACTTAGGCTGGATTTGGTCAGCCACGATAAAAGCAAGCATAGGTAAAGTGACCAGGGACATTTAAGTGTGAAAATACCATTGCTATGAAGCAAGGACAAAGAATATTTTGAATTTTGTTCAAAAGCCTAACAGCTAAGCTTGTGCCTAAGGGCCTGTTAAAATGATCCACTATCATTCCTCTCATCAGTGAATCTTACCTTTCCCTCCTAATGTTAGTGGAGCTCCAACAGGTATCACAGAAGGCATTTCATCATAGTTCAGAGACTACACTTCCCTTAAATCTTTTTACAACCGCTGGCAAGATGCCCATCTTGATCACAGACTCCTAAAGCACAGTCCAGGTTATGCTGTCCAGAACAGCATTCCTCCAATATGCCTTTCAGTAGATTTTTCAGTCCCCAACAGAGATTCGTTTTGAGGGGATTGTTTCTTTATTTTATTTTTAAATCAGCTATCCAACCACACAAGTAGAAAAGCTACCTAACCAAAAAGGCACCGCGTTGTGAGGATAAACAACTGCAACTACACTGCAAAAAGCACATTGTCATCCTACTTCACACTCAAAGGAGTTTCCACTCAATCTTCATCATCACAAAGTACAAAGTTCTAGCCACCAGCATAGGAAATTTTATCAGTCTTAAACCTCTGCAACTTTCATTACTTTGAAAAGTCCTACCAAAAGCTTTCCTGACTAAAAAATATTAATCCTCAGAAAACTTAGACACGTCTCGTTTTTTCTCTCTTTTTCTCTAATTCTACATGGGATTTCAAGTTCTTTTCGGCAAAAGCAGTTTCAGCAACTGATCAGTAGTTTATAAGCAAGAGAGGTCGACAGGTAACAGGAATCAGCACTTCAGAGGTACATATGGGGCAAAGAGCTACAAGCAGTCTTAGCTACTACTGACTCATAAAACTCCCCTTAGCTGTTTGTCACCTCCCCTCAGGCAGAGGTCCCTGACCTATCAGCAAAGCTGGGGGAACAGAATGTGAGTAACCCTCAGTATTTTCAGCTTGTATTTCAGGGGTGTCCCTAAAACTTCTTCATCTGATGGTTTGGCTGTCACTGGACTTCAATAAAGTGAGTGTGGATCATTCCAAGATCCTGGTCTCCCTCCCTTGTTACCTCTCTAACTCTTGGCAGCAGAGCAAAACCTTCAGTGCTGTAGCTCTTTGCTAAATGAGTGACTCATCCCTCAAGTTACAGATGAGGAAAGTCAAGGTTCTGCAACTGTTGTGCTTCAGCAGAGGTCAGGCCACTGTTTAAACATCTGTTCATGCCTTACCTAGGGCTCAGCTCCTTGGCAGCTGTGTAGGCCATCAAGACCATGTGGCCAGCATTGCTGAGGGAACACCTCACACTGGCCTTGACTCTGCAAGGAAAAATGGAAACAAACAAATACAGCGAGTTGCAGCTCACATTCTCTACAAACAAGTGCAATAACCCACAGTCATGCCATTGCTGGAATTCCATCAGAGGAAATTAACTTTCAAACTAAATCAAACACACTAAGATTGTCTGGAACAGAGTAAAAAGCAATGGCAAAATTCCACAACCCCCACACTGTACTGCAAACATGCAATCAAAAATAGAGTTTCATTATAAACAGACAACATCATAATAGCCTTTGTAAATTACAAACCTTAATCATTGTGAAAGAGACAGCTGTGTTAAGTAAGAATGGGGTGGGAAGTACCTCTTTTAAAGCCATGGTTTTCTGCTAATTAAAATCCTCATTTTAACACCAAAACTTCAGTGGGGAGAATTTTGTGGCTGTTACACCTGAAAGAGGCTCTGTTTCTTTCTGTGTACAATAAAGCAGCCTCCACTCCTGCTCTCAGTCCAGGCAAAAAGGCAGATGATTTCAGTTTATTTCAGCATTGTTTTTCAAAGTCAGGAGGAAATGCCTGATGGAGAGCAGCACTAATCAGCCATGAGGAGAATGCAGGAAAGTTTACTATATACAGATCGAGCAATGCATTCTCAGAATCAAGGTAAACTTGGTTTTAGACTTCCAGCATAAGGCTAGGGGAGTTCCCCTTGTAAAGATCTGGGAGAAAAAAAAAAGAGTCTCTCAGCTGAGTCCTTTTTCCTTAATAACATTTTTGGATGAGTCCTCCTCTCTATTATTCATTCATTATTCTATTATTATTCAGGCTACTTCAAGCACAGTTTATAACCCAGTCTGCCTCACCAAGCCTGGTCATTCATAAAATTGGTCCTTTTCTACACTATAATGCAGGATGCAGCTGTAAACGCTATAAAGTCCTGCTTTTATAAATAAACATTTACAGTTACATATTAGTTTGATACAACTTCAACTCTCTATTAACTTCAATATTTGGATAGCTTACTTCAGAAGCCATAAAATATTTTAAATAGTTTTTTCACATGGTTCTGTGTTACATACATACTGTCTGTCAAACAGTGCATAGTATTTAGACTGAAAATACTGAACAGGAATAACAGAAGGCCCAAGCTGACATTCTTAAAAATACCTTTCACAACTGAACTGCAATGTGTAGTAAAGGTTTCACTGCCATCTGGCTGCATTTAGAAAACGTAACACAGCAAGGAGACAATCACATAGACTTAAGAGTTTAAAACAAAAATCACAAAGACTAGTTGTTTGACAAAATCTAGACAAGCAAGAAGAATCCAACAGTCTGTAGCTATTTTGCAGAGAGTCAAGCACCTCCATTAGCCTCACCAGGGACAGTTTGGAAACTATGAATCTAATGGATAGCCTTTTCAGCCCACAGCAGAGAGCCATGGGGGAATTCAGGAAATTCTCTATTCTTAGGGATATAGACCTGTCCTGTAGAAAATATCTATATATCTCATATATAGATAGATATGTAGATAGGCATAGATGTAGGAAAAATAGGGGGGAAGCTACATCATAAACGGAAGAGGGCAGACAGTATTGGAGACAATGAAATCAAAAGCCTTCTGTTCCAAGACAGAAGAACAGGGCAAGCCGAGCATTGACAGGTTTTCCCATCCACCGCATCGTCAAGAATTGTTCTCCTTTCGTAAGGCAAACGCTCCTGTCATGGCCTCACCATTCCTGAAGGAGTCTCTTTCTGCCTCCACTCTGCAACGTGCTCTAAGATCTGCTTTAACAGCAGGATTTGACTGGATGCTCTCCAGAGGTCCCCCCACCCCACCCCCAACCACCCTGTGACTGTTGGAGGACAGTGGCTGTTGGCAGGCCAGGGGCAGCCCGCTGTGATCAGCCACCCCGGCTGGGCGACGCGGGAGCGAGAACGGCTCCGCAGCCCCTCTGAGGGGGCCGTGACCGGCCGTGTCCACCGCGCCGGCCCCGGCCCCGCCCGCCCGTGCAGCCGCAATCACGTCCCCCGGCAACGCCGCGCGGCGCGCGGGGTCCGCCCGCCAGCCCAAGCAGCGCCGCCGCCGCGTCCCGAGGAGCGCCGCGGGCCGGGCTGCTGCCCGAGAGGCTGCGCCGGCAGGTAGAGCCCGGGCAGGGGGAGAACGGGGCACCGGCGCCTCCGCCCACGCCCCATGAGCCGTGCAGACCGCGGCGGGGAGCGCCGGGCGAGCGGTCCATTGCGCGCTTCCCACACGGCGGCGGCGCTATGTTGGCCCGGTGCCTCCGGTGGCTCCGGCACCCCGGCGGGCGCTGTAAGGAGGGGTGGGGGAGTTGCGGGGGAGCACACACTGCGCAGCCCGCAGCCCTTTGGGGCTTTGGCGGGCATACACGCTCCCCAGCCGCACCACGGGCCTGCTGTGCACCCATCAGGGGCTGCTCGGCTGCGACGCAGAGCCTCCGATTTAGGGCGATGGGCGAGCCCCGCCTGACACACGGGGCGGGACCCTCAATGCGGGCGCGGGGTACCCGGGAGGAGCTGGGCGAGGCCATTCTCACCGAGGGGGGACTGGGGTTGCACTGCGCGCGGAGAGGCCGCGGACGGGCGGTTTCCCCCCCTGCTCCCGCCCCTGTGGGCCGCGCCGGGTTTTGGCGGGGTTTTTGGCGGGCGGGTGGCCGTCCCTCACAGCGTCTCTCCCGGTCCCCCAGCCATGCCCGCCTCCGAGGCCGTGCCGCAGCCGTCCCCCAGCAAGAGGCAGAAGGGCTCGGGGCCTGGTGAGGCCACCGCGCGGCTCCGCTTCACCAAGCTGTCTGAGAACGCCTTCGCCCCCTCCAGGGGCTCCGCGCGCTCTGCGGGCTACGATCTGTACAGGTGAGGGAGGGGGAGGGTACGGCAGCCGGGGCGGGACCCCGCTCCGCTCGGTGATCCCTGGGCACGGGGCGCCGGCGGCTGAGAGGGCCCTCGTGGCCTCGTGCCAAGCTGAGGCCCCGAACAGTCTCGCTGGCCGTGCAGGAGAGGAGGCCTGAGCTGACCTAGTCGTAGCTCCCTTGCTCCTCCATGCCTGACCATTTTGGGGTATCTGATTTTTATTGAACACACTGCTGGCTTATATACCTTTCAAGCATGAGCAGAAAATAACTACGTGCTTAAACAATAACAACCATAAGAACAATATCTGTGTTTCCTAGTAACATTGCTTAACTATGGGCTAGCACAGACATGTACAGGCCTGTACTGTCTTGCATACGTACATTCATACACCCTCATCTCTTCCTCCTTCAGAGTCCTGCCTCGACTTGCCAGGGCTTGTAGCCCTCTAGCTCATCTACTTCTGTAATGAGTTCAGCAGTACTTTGAGTCCTGTTTCTTAGCTGTTTTCCCACATTAGTGGTCCAGCCGTGTTACAGAATTGATTTCATCAGGGACAGATGCAGTCGTTGGCTAAAAGTCAGGCTTGACAGAGCATCCAGAATTGCTGTTGGTGCTCACATTGGCCAAGTTGCATTCCTGTTGAAAGGAAAAATCGGTAGTGCACGTGGGCCCTTCTTGCCAGCACTTGTGCTTTTCTGCTTTCCTCTTGGCTCCGGGGTTGCTGCCTGCCAAAGGCAGCAGTAGCAGTTTGATAGTGCTCCTAGCTGGAAGCCACGTGGGCTGATGTACAGACTTAGGTTTTGGTTTGTTTGAATTAATAATGGCCCTTATTCAATGGCTTTCACTATGTTCAGAAATACCTGTAGCTAGACTTGTGGTTGTTCGCAAAGTGCTTCTGTGATCAAGTCACTAGTTTTGAACTAGGGAACTTTGCTGCTACCACTTCTAACTTAGCTTTTTTAGTATTACGTAGAATAACTATCCTTTTTCTTCCTTCACCTCTCTGACTTCTTTCCCGAAGATTTACTGCACCACACTTCACCCTTTTTTCTTTTCATCCCTTTCATCTCACCAGGTTTTTGCTCTTGTTCCAGTGTTGCACTGTAGACCTGGAAGAAGTCTGTTTAATAGAAAACCTTTCAGTATTTAAAAAACAGTTCTTTGTCAAGGTCAAGATATGACAAGTATTGTCACCACTGCTTTTCGTTAGGCCTCCAGTTGGGTAGCTTCAGCAAGTTCTTAAAATCTCTGTAGTTCAGAGTTCCCAGGAGAATCATGTGAATTATGAACTCTCAGACTGCCCAGAAAAAAAAATTGTTGCCTAAAAGTTAATAGATTATGAATTTTTATTACAACTAGTCCATCTGCTGTAGAAAGCTTAATCAGACTGTATTATCCATAAAGTTTCTGCTTTTGCACAAAAAAATGCACAACCACGTTCACCTAATGGTTACTTTAAAGTTAAATTTGTATTTTTTGTCTATCTTGCCAATTAAAAAAACATTTCAAAATGGCAATTGCAGGAGTATGCTGTTCAAATGACACTTCTGGAATCTTAAACTAACACCATCAGAATGGCAACATCTTGCAATTTAGGATCTGCATAAAATTTTGCAAATCTGTAAATATTTGTTGTTTAAATTTCATTGTATAAATTCCCAAGCAGATTAATTCTGGGTAATTTTGTACCTTAAGTTACAGTAAAGAAACTTTAAAAAATATTCTATATAAGCTAGTGTTTCTTTCTTCAATGTAGTGCCTATGACTGTGTGATACCACCCATGGAAAAGGCTGTGGTAAAAACAGACATTCAAATAGCGCTTCCTTCTGGATGCTACGGCCGAGTAGGTGAGTACACAGCTCTCAAAAGGCTGCAGAGTCATTCTAGAACAGGTTTGATGCCATCTTCACATTTAGATTCCTCCTAAAGCTTTCAGGATTAGTCTGCACAAAAAAGGGATGCCACATGGCTGCATGATTTACTAAATCTTGTAGTAGAGATTTTCCTGTTACCTGTTGTCAGATACATTTGAGGTTTGGTATATGTCAAGTGACAAAAGGATGATCAGCAAAAATGCCTGTACTCTACATACAACTTTATAGGCTCAGCTGTAGTTTTATTTTTCTGCAGTTGCAGAATTCAAATCACAAAGACTAATAGGTAATGGACATACAGAAAATGTACGGATGTTTGAAATGTATGGATGTTTAAACATTAACCCCAGAGTACCAGTGTAGTAGAATTTGATTACATATTGTGACAGAATAGTTGAGAGAACCTGTACAAGATACTCTGTTTATTTTGTGTATTATTTATCTGAATTATGTATAAATTCATGAAGTAAAGCAATAGCCACTCCAGTGGAAGAGCATGGTCAGAATTTGCCATGTCCTTTTATGTAAAAGAACACATGCGTTTCTCTTACCCAAAGAAAATTTTGAAGATCATATCATTTTTAGTTCCTCATTACAGTAGGCTAAGGTAAGCAGAAACCCAACTCCCCACATATAATTTCTGTGTATAATACTGCTTAGGAAATTGCTTGCCAAATACTGTTTTCCTTTGTAACTTATATGGATTGACCTAATATTCTTCTGAGATGATGCTGAACCAATGGTAGTCTGTGGGAATCTAAAAAGTAAAAGTAGTCACCAAAAATAAACCAAGATTAGACAGTCTTTGTCTGCTCCCATTGCCTTCCTTGGAGCAACCTACTCTGCAATTGCAGGTCAAATAAAGATACATTTCCATCACTTAAAGATTGCAATTTTATTGTAGCCTGTTGCAGCTGTTATTCTGTTTAATATATATGTAAACTCTTACACTAAGTGCTGTAATACGTGTATTTTAAAAAGACTGGACACAATTGTCATTGCCAAGACTCTGTGCAAACACACTGTATAACCTATAAATCCTGTCTTTTTAAAGAAATAAATTGTAATCCTTAAAAAAAAATCTTTTCTAGCACCACGTTCTGGTTTAGCTGCAAAGCACTTCATAGATGTTGGAGGTAAGCTTTCTGTTCTTTTTATTAAGACTTGGTAAATATTGATCACAGAAGTGCCTGAGTTTCACACTGTAATGTGCAAATAAATGATGGCTTCTTGGCCAATATGGCACAAGGAGATACCTGGGTAACACCAGGATACCAACAGGTCATCATCATTATGTTAAATCTTGCTTAATTATAAGAAAGATTACTGATTTTTAAAATAATAACTGGATCATAATTTGTGGGCAGTGTCTGCCATAGAAGTTATCTTTTGATCTGCATTAAAGATGACTTCTTATATGCTGGTTTCTTTTTTGTTTTAACCAGCAAGTTAACTTGAAAATTGTATGTTTTTCTACTTTTTTTTTCAAAACTCAGGGGATACTCCCAGTATTACTAGTACCTTAATTAGGAAGCTGTTCAGAAATACCGTTGGATTAATCCAAAACATTACATAAGAGAGCTGTGTAAATACCTTTTCCACACTAGAACTAGTGCAGAGAATGCATGGTAACTATGGTTCATATGCACTAGAATTTTTTCAAAAGCTGAAGGAGCTACTTTAAAAAACAGGTTTTTATTCTTAAATGTGCATTTTGTGGTTCAACATTAAAACTTCAAGGTACGCTCATACTACAGTTTCCTCTGGTGTTAGTAATCTCTAATGGTAGTACTTTGTATTACCTGAGGAATGTCTTGGAATGGCATTTAATTTTAGTATTTAAATTTTTTCTGCAAGTAGACTTCAAAATATGTACTTGGGACCACAGGGAGGCCCAGACTCATGTTTTCTACTGGAAATACGTTTCCTCTATCTGAGAGAAAAACTCTAAAGAAGCAGAATATAATTATTTTAATGTGCACTGGTAGCTAATCTTCTGAACTATGTAATTAATAGAGTTATACAAAATACAAAAGTAAGCTAATTATGTAGTCTTAGTACTGGAATATAGCAGTATGACAATCATTTCCTTACAGCTCTGATTCTGTTACCTTGCCAGAGGTACAGGATTTGGATCTGTGCAAATTGATAGCTCTCAAATGAAATATTAGGGTTAAGAACAGATTTCTGTTTGACGCTGAAAGGGCTGAAGGTAGCAGAACAAATGGAGCCTGAATTTGGTCCAGTGGTCTTGATTTTCAGATAGGGTATTACTACTAAAATTAGTAGTACAGTGGTAAAGCATTTCTTGACTTGTGATGGTGTTTTCCAGTTCCTTTTGCAAGACTGATTAGCATTTTCAGATGTCTCAGTGTTTGCATATATATTGTTAGTTGTACATCTGAAGTATAAAGGATGTCATTATGATATACTGTAATTATTTATTAATCTAAACCTTATACACTGACATTTACTAACTGGATATCTCTTGAAATTCTCATGACAGCTGGTGTTATTGATGAGGATTATAGGGGAAATGTTGGTGTGGTACTGTTCAACTTTGGCAAGGAGACATTTGAAGGTAAGTGTTAAGTCTGGCAGAGCCTATTTTCAGCCATCTGACTGAGGAGAAAACCTAATTTTTTCTTTAAAAGTTTATGCAGAAGTAGAACTAGCAGGGAACATTTTTCTTCTCTCAGTTAACAAAAACATAGATACCTAATAATGTCCTGTCAAGGGAACATGAAAAGATTCTACTCATAGCAAATTAAGCAGCGTGCAAAAAAACTGCCCCCAAAACCCACCACACCACCAAAAAAGCAAACCAAAACATCCCTACTTAGCTAAGCTGTACTGAAATGCAGCTTTGTATTTAGTTACTACCTTTCTCTGAAAAAAAAAAAAAAAAGCTGAGCAGTATTTGAGAAAAAACTTCTCCAGAATCCTGGAAAACATGAGAAACAAAGACAAGATTTCCCCTTTTTTACACTGTCTTTCTGCAAAAAGTCTGTTATAAGTTTCAGTGCAAACTTAAAAGATATGTGCTTTTGTGGCCTCTTCTGCATCGTCACATCACAAGCTGCTTAGTTCTGTGAGCCAGATTGGTTACTACTGAGAAACTCTGTTTTCCTTTCATTAGTTTGTCTTTTTCCCCCCAAATTCCTGGGTCTAGTTCAGAAAAGGAGCTACATTATCCATAGAGCTGTCTCTCCATCTCTGCAGTACTTAGGCATAATGAACTTAAGATGCCAGAGTATGGCAGCAGGAATGAATGGAAAGGCCTTGAGCTGGTGCAGCTGCTGACGTTCACCTTAGAAGGAGCAAAGAAAAGTTGATCTTAACCTGTATTTTTCTGGGTCTGTTGACATCTGTTTAGCTAAGTTTCAAATAAGTTTTCACTTTTACTATATTCTGATAATCTTCAAAGGAGATTGTCTAAAGTCTGAGTTCATTGTTCACTTTTTTGTAGGAACTAATAATCTTTTAACTTCTCTGCAGTTAAAAAAGGGGATAGAATTGCCCAGCTCATCTGTGAACGCATTTGTTATCCTGAGCTAGAAGAAGTTGAAGTAAGTTGCCAAAAGAAAATATTTCTGCTTTTCTCAATGATTATTAGTTTAAGATACTTGTATATAAGATGAAATTTATTATATAGATAAATACTTGGCAGAAATTACTTGCAGTGGTAAAACTGCATAGCAGCAGTGCTACCTGAATCAAAGTCTTGATTCTTTGTACATACTTGCATGGATTTTTTTTTTTTTTGGTAAGTTTTCAGAGTTTTTGAGAAACAGTTCAGTATATACTAGAAATGGTTGTCTCACAAGCCTATATAAAAGATATTCTAAAGCATCTCACATACATTTTTTGGTTTCCTAATTATACCTCTTGTTACAAGTAAATGATAGACAATATCTCTTGTATAGAAACAAAAGGCAAGTTAAGGCACTAAACCAGCTCATAATAATTGATGTCTTTCAGGCTCTGGATGATACAGAACGTGGCGAAGGTGGCTTTGGCTCTACTGGGAAGAACTGAAAATTACTTGAATATGCTTTCTGTACTTTTTTTTTGTTATACTATTTCTAAATTTTCATCTGAATTAGAAGTATGTTTTTTAGAGTACATAAAAACATTTCAAGTTTTATTGAGACTTCGCTGTATCTATCCTCCAGTGAATTTATCTGCAGAGACGAAATGTGCATGACTGGCTTGACTTACTAGTTGATGTATTATTTTTTCTTTCAAGATGTTTGGTCCTCAGCAATT
>WAAE01006520.1:0-20860 GCA_013400495.1 Nicator chloris | reverse complement strand
TTAAAATATATTTTTAACATTAGAATACTGATATTTTATTAATGCTCAGTGATATAAATAAATCTAAGGCTTCCTTTTGTGTGTATGAATATTTTACATTCAGACATGTACAAGCATATATGTAAAATATTCACTAACATATTTGTACAATAATAGATACAGACTAATGCATTTAAAGCAGAGCAACGGCTGAGCAGAATATTTGGGTGTTGTAAACTGTCACACCTTCAATGGATTTGGCTGAATTTATACTGTCTGGATCATACAGAACTAATTGAGTCTCCTTGCATAGGCCAGTATTGACATGTCAGTATTTCAGAGGGTAATTTGAGGATTGCTAATGCATTGCTGGGAGCTCCCTTGACTTTCAAAGGTGCTTGCATAGATATGAGGGAGAGGAGAGAGTTTTTCACACTCATCTTTTAACCATGTTTCTTCCAAAATGTAGAATATCGAGAAACATTCTGTTATCATTAAAGGCTGTCCTGATAATTGATTAGTTGCTATATTCTAACTCTCTTGACTGAAAAAAAACCAAACCCAAAGACTTGAAAAGTGTTAGCAGTTTCTAGCTTTTGCACTGATCCTTGGTGTTGATTCTTTGAATTCAGCTTGTTGGGAATTATTTCTACAGTAGGTAGGTTTCCACCACACATTTTGATAATTAGGAGTTTAAAACTTTTATTTCACATATTAGAATTACAAAGAGAGCAATAAAGATGTAAAATAAGTTGGTGTTGAATGTATTAACATTAAGTATGAAAAAATGTGACATTTACTGGGGTCTAATTTAAATGTCAAAACATGAGGATGAAAAGTAGGGCAAAAGCCTGTGGCATCCTTGAAATGATCATCCTGAGATGCATAGATGGCAATCTTGTATTGTTTCATGAGTTCCTCTTTCAATAGAAATAAAAATCTCCAAGCAAAATGCTCCTTATTAATTCTCTTTTAAAATGTGAAACTTTTTAAATTGGTGGCACTTCCAAGAACAGAGTATAAAGCAAACTTTCCCTTTAAAATGATAGTTATTGCCCACTGTGAATACTTACCAATTGTGAGAGGGAAGGTTCACACTTTGGGCTGTGTGGCTCTAAGAAGTCTACAGTGTAGACTCAGGTGTGATCTTAATTCTGTGGTATTGAAAGTTAATTCTGGGAGTCAAAAGTAGTGAAATATTCTCCTTTTTCCTGCACCCCTCCAAACACAATCTGTGCAGCACTGGAGAGCTTTTAACACACGACTTCTTTACATACTCAGCTCTTGGGTTGCCTGTATTGTTGTAACAATCTCTATTTATTGAGGACCTGGACATATCAATGTAATTCATGTCCAGAAACCTCTGTAAGAGTTCAGACATCTGAGGACTCTGGCAGTAGCAGCTTGTTATTAATTCTTGTTGGGAAGTTCTGGAAGTCTGGGCTTGCAGAGCTGGGAAACTCCAAGGATGCAGCACTGTAATATGAAAAACCTATTACAAAAAAATAGAAGGGGAATCAACTAATATCTTGAAGTGCTTAGAGGAGCTGATTCATTAGGAGGATTTTGTTTCCCCTTTGCTTGATGAGAGGCAATGCAGTTTAGGTGTAGTGCAGCACTGCATTGCAAAAATGTTCCAGTGGAAAACCTGGAGCTCTGGGGATGGGGTTGTGGTGGGATAGGCCAGGTGGGAAAAGCTCAAATGAGGATGCTTGAAAACTGAGACCCAGGAGCTCAGGAGCTTTGTGGCATGCATGTTCAGACTAGTTTTCTTTCTGAATGTTTTACTTTTATGATTTTAAGTTGACCTAAACCTAAGTACCTGGGAGTTAGACTGAACTTAGAAATGCCTAAGAATTCTGGGGATTCTGCTTGAATCACGAACAGGTGGGTTTGTTTTTTTCCTTTCTACTTGAAAGTTCTCTTGAATGTCTCTTCTTTCAGTTTGCAGCTGAGATGTGATCATGATCCAATTCAAAGCACTTCACTTCTTGTAATATTTATACTGATCTGTATCAATATATTAATGCCCTGTTGTCACAAGGACAATGTATCAAAATCTAAATGGCAGATTAATTGATGGCCATGATGCTGAGCACCCAAGGGCAGTCCTCAGCCAAACTTTCTCCTTGAGGTCCAGACAGTTTTCACTCTTGATTTCCATGGCTCTTTCCCTGTCAGAGTCTCCAGAGGAGCAGTGCAGCAAGTTTCTTTTTCTCACTTTAAATATCTTCTTTTTCTGGGATGATTAACTCAAGTCTTTCCTGTGCTGGATTCAAAGCAAATGTACTTGAATGTCATGGACATTATTTAACACTCCCCAACTGAAGGAAAAGATGGTGTGAAAAGTAATAGTTTCCAAGAATTGTAAAAGAGCAAGTGGCTGTTTCAGTAGATGTTCAAGCTTGCCAAAACGAAAGATGTTCAGCCTGAGAATTAATATTTCACACTATAAGATAAGAAATAGTGTGTTTACATAAAGCTATTTATTTTATCTTTAAGCTTACCTTGTGTTTGGCATCTTCTCACATATAATAATGAAAATGCATCTGATTGAAGAAAAAGGGCACGCTGCTTAATAAAATTATTGCTGCTCATATATATTTTGATTAATGACTGCTTCAAAAGGTGATTTTTAGTATTTGGTGTCAAGTAGAGTTAGAAGAAGGTTTCTGGTGGGAAAAATCTTATGACCTGACCTCTGTGGGTGGGTGAAGAGAAGGAAACATGAACACAGGGAGAGCAGTTCAAGGTGAAAGGAGAAGACAACAAACAGCTATAAATTGTCTGGGAATCCATCTGGGTTGGAGGATAAAGATTAATGAGAGGTGAAAAGTTAAGCAGCATCCCTCAGTAACTGGTCTCATTATCTCAGATGATACTGAGGGGTAATACTAAAACTTTTGAGAAGTTGTATAGCTCTTATATTTATTATTTTTAATGTTAATTTTTTTTCAATGTCTCATTTGTAAGATGGCACAACTGGGTTCTTTCTAGCACAAAGCAGTTGTATTCATTTGCTCCCCAGTGAAAGCTCACCTCACTAAACATCTCACACACTGCATTGATAGAAGTTCAGCAAGAGTTGGCTCAGGTTTCTATGCAGAACTGACACTCATTTTAACCTGTTTAACTTGACACTGTGAATAGAAACATGTTGAATGTTACCTCTTCTTCGTCAGGGCTGACAAGGTGTAGAAAATCTCTTGTTTCTTACCATATAAAACACAATTCACACAACCTGTGGTGTGAACATACAATCTAGAAATTCAGTTTTCTTTTCTAGAATAAATAGTCTACAAATCCTTAAGCTATGTCCTATAGTGTTGATCTAACCTTTCCCTGACACTTAAGTATAACCTTTTTCACTCCTTCCCAGTACATAATTTAATCAAATGGAAATAAAGTGGCTTGGTGGAAAAAGATATCACTAAGCTCTCTTAAACTTAACTGTTCAGCTGCTCAGAGATATCAACCATCCTACATGAGCAGCTTCTTCAGTGGATCACAGGACAGTACAAAAGTTCTTTGCCACTCTATAGAAAAGCTATGTCTTTAGATGAAATGCAGAATATTTTTCATTGGAGTTTCTCTGAAGTAATTGTGCTTTAATGCTAGGGTGTTGCTTCATGTTATTTTTTCCATGAGTTTATTTACTAGGATCATAAAATCACTTCCCTCATTTTAATGAGCACTACAGCTGAGAAATTGAAACTCAGTTTAATATGAAATATTAGTTCAGGTTCTGCAAAGAAATGGTAGGGTATGTTTTTGAACAGGCTTTGTGATTTATTTCTTTTAATACTAATAGTTTTGTTCAATAAATATTTATATATCACTAGGACAAAAAAAGAAATTGAAATAGCCTTGATAATCATAACAAATCAGAGCAAGAAAACAATAATAATCCAAAGGAAATTCTCATTAAGGAGAGTCTCATGGAGAAGTTTTCTCACAAGAGCAAATATAGCAGCAGGGACAGCACTTCTGAACTGCTGTTGTTCTGTAATGTTGGATATATTGTAGGACTGAGCAGAATCAAGGAAATAAAGCTCCTTGCAGCTGAGTAACTACTGGAACATCAACTTGTGCAGCTGCCTCTCTGAACTCTGGCAAGTGTTTAATAAAGTGTCTGACTTTAGTGTGATCAAACACGTTCTGGGTATCAGTGAGAGGTGGTGGTACCTGCCCTGAAGGCTACAAAAGCCAGGTGCCCTCACAGTCACCATACTTGAATATAGTAGATGGATGTGATTTTCTTTACAATTCCTAATGTCTGTTTATCTCAAAAGCCTAAAAAGTTATTTCAATCAGATTTTCCAAAGGCAAAAGGAAAAATACTTTGATACAAGTAACATAAAACTTTGTTCAGAATATCAAAATGTTATTGTCACAGGAAGCAGCTTTTTCTTGAAAGAAAAAAAAAATCAAGAAATACCAACTGGACTTGTAAAAATGGGCTTTAAAATGGTATGGCTGAAAGGAATGATTCATATGCTGTAAGAGGACAATTCTGTCTTTGCTTTGCTGAAGATTAACATGGAGGTGGTGCTGATCCGTGGTGCCACCAAACTCCAACAGCATTTGTCCTCAGCTTGTCAAAATGGTTTAGTTAATTTGCCAAAGCCAAAAGCCCACAGTGTCAGCTGGAAACCTGCTATTCTCACTCAAGGTAGCTGAGTCTGCCTCGGATGGTGGAAATGGAAACAGAATGAGAGCTCTTAGATACAAGTGGAGTCCCAGTCCAATGGCAATATTTCCAAAATGCTCTTTCTTTCCTCCTAATTAGCAATTGTAGAGTCAGCACTGCAGAGTGTGTGGGCAGCTTTCGTTTTCCCCATGTCTGGGTCCTATACAGTGTATGCTTCCTGTGAGCCCTAAATTCCTTAAATCAGTTCTTTCAGTAAATCAAAGAATCAAGGAGGCAATAAAATCCACTCTCTGCAACTTCTCTATCAGAAGATATTCCATGATTAATGTCAGGAAAATTTTGTATTTTACCGCAGAGGTTTGCTCATCTTCTGCCTTTCTAAAACTCAACACTTTTTTCCAGCTCTCAGCTGCGTAAGTAGCTGTCAACAGCACTCAAATTTAATAGCAAATCAGCTGATATTTTGTAGTTAACAATTTTTAACAATTTTTACCTGCTGTTAAGATACATTTTAATTAGGTCCTAAAGATGTGGAGGTTTGTCACACTTTTCTAATATCCTGCCCCTCCAAACAAAAAAGTCTCCACCCACAGCCTTCCTGTCTGGGTAATCCCCACGGGGCTCAGTATTTGGAGAGAAACTTTCTTGGAGCATCTGTCGTAGGGTGTTATGCCCACATACGCTGGGTAAATTGTCACTGTAGTGATGCACACGTCAGACTTTGATTTTAGCCATTGTAATTGGTCTTCTCTTTTCATTTTCTCTTCTGGTGACTTCCTGTAACCACACTCTTCTTGCTTTCTCTGACTTCTGCTGGGCTTCACTATATTTGAGACTGGAATTCCTTTTACCTAAGTTTTTAATGCATTTCCAGCCTCAAAACCACAGCAGCAAATCAAAAGTGTGTTGGGTTTTTTTCCCATCAAGGTGTATTAAGGTTCCTCCATCCTCACATCAGCAGCTATAATGTGAAGAGGCTGTTTTACTCTAAAGTTCTGGGAGTTCCTTTCAGTCAATAATGGGAGCTCTGTGCACAAAGTAATGGTTCTCTTGATGTTCCTGTGCTCTCTCTGTCACCTTGTGCTGCCTCAAGCAGGACTTAGTTGCTCTCCAGGCATCTCTGGATTAAATTTTGATGCAGGGGGAAGGGAGCAGGGCTGCAGAAATCCCAGGAATCTGACAAAGTGCAAACTATTTACAAAAAACAACTTAAAGAGTGTGCACGGAAGTGCAGAAAGGAATACTTATCTGCCAATAAATATTTCAATGGCAAATCTTTCATTTCTCTCTTGAGGCTTTCACTTAATCTTCATATCCTTGTGCTTCTGATTCCCCCCTGCTTTCTATTCTGTGTGTCTTCTGAGGCTGGATCTTATTGATGGGAACTGCTTTCAGTTTTTGAAGAGCAAATACAGTACTATGTTCTCTCTCTTTCTGAAGAACTCCAGAAGATGAAGGCTTCTGCCCACACAAGAAAGGAATGCTGAATCATATTCCTATTAGACACATCTTCATGAGCATTTGTCAAACTGTTCATTTAATCTAGAGCCTGGAGCAATGAGAGTTTATGAATGAAACTCCCAGGACCAGGATCTTCCCTGCCATATGTCACTGCTTCCCTGAAGAGAGATGGAGATTGATACATGAAAAGCTGTTTTTAAAACAAACTAATTCTTGGTGTGTTGTGGTTTTGGCCCAGCAGTAGTGTAGGCTAAGTAAGCAACTATTTTTCCTGCTTAAGTAGGGCCTTTAAAATAAGTCTGGATAAAAGAAGTATACATACAGATACACAGATGTCTGAGAGCTATCAATAACTATCTTAAATGTAACAGGAAATGGATCTAGAAATTAGCTCGACAGGAATTTCTGAAGTAAAGTTTGAAATAGCATAACTGTAGTCAAGGCTTATCCATTTTCTTACCTCTCCATATTTTTCTATTCATGATTTACTAATTTGATATTTCTAAAAAGCCTTTTAGATTGCTAAAAGTAGTTGATAGTCATGGTAACTTTTACTATGTTACTTGGTAAAGGATTTGAATGGATTTATTTTCTGATTTTACAAATGACAACCATTAAATCATGCTGAGTACTCCAGATTAGAAGCCAGATGAAAATTCCTTATCAGAACCTACAAATGAGAACATCTTTCAGGTATTTCTAAGGATTTTGGTATTTTAACACAATTTTTGTATTAGAACACAGAAATTCAATTAGTAATATTACTTATTTGGATCACTTATCATGAAGAGGCTTTGTCTGAGATGCATGTATTCACACACACCCTGGCCTTTCATATTGTAAGTCATATGGAGGAAGAAATTTAAAAAATCAAAAGGATAGATCCAGAAGCAATGGTGTCCAAATCTCCCATTTTGTTTCAATATGCTATTTCTTGTCTCTTGTCCTATGAATTCCTGACTTTAGTCTTGGTAAGCAGAACAGCTTCTCCCACTTGTAATCCAGCTAGGAATCTAAATCTGTACTTCTGGAAGAGTTTTGTAGCAGTAATGAATTATAATGAAATCCAGTGGTATTGTGCTAATGAGTTGAGTCCTTGAAACCTCAGGTAAATTGTGCAAGGACCCATTTAGGTTTTGGATAAATTTTTTTCAGGTGTTTCTGACTAACATGTAATCAAACCATGTTTTGACTGTCTAATCCACCAAGTATTGCTGCAGCATGAAAGAAAGTTTATGTTGCATTTTCAATTCACAGGGTAACAGAGGAATATTTGTTTTTGTTTGGATTTGTGTCCTTCCTTACTAGCAGTTTGAGGATAGTTGCCAAGTATTTGTATTTTTTCTCCCAGGCAAGCAGTGACTTGCAACAGAGCTGTATTTGAATTAGCTTCTTCTAGCTCTGAGAGATGGAGAATAATTTGAAAATGGATTGTATTGAGGTATTTGTCTTGCACGCAGTTGCTATTACAGTAATGGACAGCCCAGCTTCAATTTATGCACTAAGAGCAGCTCCTCTGACAAGAAACACACACAAGGCCAAAACATAGACATGACAAGAATGGAAATGAGTGGGCAGAAAGCACCACAATCAATGATGAATAATCTGTAAAGCTGGTAGGGACTGTGCTGTGGGTTTGTGCTGCAAACAGTGTGGATAAGGCAGAGATGTTGCTGAGCAGGGCTCACACAGAGTCAGAGCCTTTTCTGCTCCCCACCCCACCCCACCCCACCTGTTGGCCTGGGTCTGCACGAGGAGCTGAGAAGGGGATTCAAGTGCTGGGAAAGCTGAGCCCAAGTGACCACAGGGATGCTCCAGACTGTATGGATTGTCAGGATATAAAGTCAGGGCAGGATGGGGAAGGGAGAGGCATTCTATTTGATGGCATTTGTCTTGCCAAGTCACTGTTCCCTGTGATGGAGCCCTGATGTCCTGGGGATGCTGAACACCTGCCTGCCCATGGGAAGTGGTAAATGGATGTTTGGCTTGGCCTGTGTGTGCAGATTTTGCTTTACCTGTAGAATTGCCTTGGTACCAACCCATGAGTTTCCCCACTTTTGCTCCCCTGATTCTTCCTCTGGACCCACTGGAGGGGACAGTGAGTGAGTGGCTGTGCACAGCTGCTAACTGGGGTTAAACCATGACACAGGTGAGGTGAAAATTGATGTATTTCGGAGATCTGTCTGGATTCTGAGGCTATTTCCATGGCTGCTGTAATATGCAGAGCAAATATAGGGATAGGATTTAAGGGAATAAATTAATTTTGAAGTGTAAATTCAGAGCTCTTTCAATAAACTTCCAGAGATTCAGGAAAATGTGAAGACTAACCTAGTCAATCCCGAATTCTGTGTGTTTGGTTTATTTAAAAACAAGTAAAGATAACTTTGTGTCTTTCAAAATCTGTCAGCTCAGGAAGCCTATAGAGAAGACTTTCCAAAAAGGGAAGTTTTAAAAGCAAGCTTGTGCTGTGCAAGGTTGTGCTTATTTCCTGGGTCACTTCAAAGACACTGAATGTCAAGCTGCACTGGGAAAGCCTCCATACGTAATTAGAGGCTCAGATTGGCTGGAAGGACTCAGTGGTGTCTTTTCTTGCCAAAGAGAATAATTTAATTACTGTCCATATGCCCTGTTGGGTCTGCCTGAAGCCCCGTGTTACTGGAATAAATCTGATTAGAGAAGTATTTCTACAAAACCATCATCTTCACCTTCCTCAAACGCTCTTGGATGGGCCCTTTGTCTCCATCTGCTTTTCATTTTCACAGTTATATACCACAAAGAGGCTTCTGAATAGTTTTGTTGAGGCAGTAATGACACAATAAATCAAAACTTACTTTTAATGATTCGTTTTGTATCACAGTTAGCTTTTTCAAAGCTTTTTTTTTTGTTTTAGCTATTAAAAGTTTCTCGTAAAATATTTGTGTCTGACTGTTTTGATTGATAGAGATTTTCAGCCAACATTTAGGTGTTTCCCTTCTCAAACTGTTGACTGTGTTGTTATTCCTATTATACAGGTAGGGAACTGAGGCTCAGCAAAACTCCACAATTTGTGTGAGGTCACAGAAAAGACTGAAGTGAGGTCTTTGACAGATGATCACAAACCTGTCCATCTTGTGTCTCCAAGAATCATTGCACACTCTGTGGAAGCATTCGTTTCTTTAGGTTGTAATTTTTTTTTCTTAATCCTCAGTTCAAGTTTCTTCATAGTTTTCAGTCACTGTGTAGCAGCTTTCACTGAGAAGTCTGGGGATACTGTAGGGATGGTGTGAGAGCAAATGAAGTGGTCAGAGGTGAGGGATCCTGGGGCTCCAGAACCAGCCCTTCTAAGCATGTGTGTAACTTGAAAAAAGGTAAAACTGGAAATGAATTATGACTGTTAGTGTTGATCATTTATCTTAATATTTCAGTTTATACTTTTGCACTGGAATATAAACTGTGGAGCTGTCCCTCCCCCAGAAAGCTCAAGTCTTATAACACCTTTATTTCACAGGCAAGGAGTTACCTAAGAGCAGAAGTTATGGGAAACTCCAGTGAAGTTCAAATGTCCAATTCCATTAAATCTGGATGTTTTATCTTTGCTCTTATTCTTTGCAGATGCTAATAATTGGTCTCATGTTATTTATTTAATTTGAATAATTTTATTTTTATGTACTTTTAAATTCGTCTGATTTAAAAAGAAATGCAAACAAAAGTTATTAATCAAAAATCTTTTTATACTTTGTAGAGCATAACATTGGAAACTCTCTTTGGGAATCTTGTGAACAGATCTTTCAAGCACTATTAGCTGTGCAGAAAATAGAAATTTTGGCAGGCAGGGAACATAGAAAAAAAGCTGTAACAGATCCAGTGACATTTTCAAAGTGATCTTTGATGAAGAGGTTAATAGAATTTATGAACTGTACTGCTTTAAATTCTTGTAACAATTCCCATCATAATTACAACAAATGTATCACGAAAGGTTCAGGGATTAATTTAGTTTGTGTGAGTATCCAAAAGTTTACAAGCTTATTCAGGGCATACACACATTTTGAAATGGCAGACTTGGACTTCAAATCTTAGAAATGTTTCTCTTGAGGATTCTGGCACTTCTGGTTTGGGTCAATATTTCTGTCACACCACAACTGTACCCCTCCTGCTCCTGCCTGGGGTACAAAGAAGGGTATGTGTAGATTAAAAAAAAAAAAGAAGTAAAAACAGAAAACCAAAACCCAGTAAAATAAAACCATTTGAAATGCCTGAAAAAAATCTTCAGAATCCTAAATAAAAGTAATCTAGTTTTGTCTGGAAAAGGAACTTCATCATGCACAAACAGCTCTCCTTTACTCTCATGGGTAATACAGCATTTGTGCACAGGTATATATAAAATACACTGCAGCTGAATTCTGCAGCTTTCCACGTGCAGTGTTTAACACTGGAGTGGTTGATATTCCTAAAATATTGTGGTGTAAATATTGTGATTTATCTCCCATGCAGCCCTAGCTCCAAGTGTGTGGAAGATGTAGTTCCAGGCAAATCATTTATAGTCTGGCTTCCTAATGGAATTGTGCAAAAGCTGGGTGACAGCTTGTCATGCAGAAGTCCTCCTCCCTCCTCTGAAGCACTTCATAAAATGCAAACAGATGAAGCAGACACTGAGAATTGATTGGCTTTGCTGTGCTTCAGGGAGGTAGGGGAAGATTGCTTACTGAGGTGGAAAAAGTTAACTTTTATTCAGAGAAGATCCCAGGTATTGATCAGTGGCTTGTTATACTGTGAGAGAAGTGAGTGGTTTGAACTGGGAACAGCAGGTCAGGGCAGTCAGCCAGGGCTCTAATAAACAGCTTTCATAAATGGTGCGAGAAAAAATGACTTTGAGTTTCTATAAATGATTCCTTTCATGTCCAGACTAGCAGGAAATGATACTTTTACATTCTCACATGTGTTTGAAAGGCATAAGAGCTAATGGCATCAAAAAATGAAGAATAAAAATTCGTGCTTCTCTTGGCCATGATGTGTGCATTTGCTAAGGAAAAGTGGATTGAGCTTATGTGCTTTTTCTGCTGTTATGGAATATCAGATCACAGAATGGTTTGGGTTGGAAGGGACATTAAAGGTCATCTAATTCCACCCCCTGCCATTGGCAGGGACACCTTCCACTAGACCAGGTTTCTCCAAGCCCCATCCATCCTGGCCTTGGAAACTTCCAGGGAGTGTTTTCTCCTTAAGCTACTCGCAGTAGGGCACATCAGTGCTCAGAACTTTAATTCTCTCTGTAAGGAGAGTCTTCAGAAATGCAGTAATCGACAGCTTCAGTGTATTGATCACATTCTGGGATATTGTACTTCCAAAAGAGATAGTTTTTTTGTTGTGGATATTATAAGATGTTCAAATGTGAGAATAACTTCATTTAAGGACATTGAAGGAAATGGTGCCTGTGGGAATGAGGGAGAAGGGTGCTCAGAAGATGGCTCAAAGATGGTGTTAGAGCTCAGGGAAGGGGCATGCAGAATAAGGGTAAAATACCTCTCTCTTCTGAAACTCTAAGGTGCACTGCAAATTCTGGAATATGCGTAGAAATTAGATGGAAATGAACACCAAAGGAGAAAAGCTTTATTGTTGAGTTTTCAGTGCAAACTACTAAAGGATGATCATCCATCTCCAAAGTGAATATCACTTCTGCAACAATCGCTTTCTCTAACATTTATATCTTGCTCAAGGCTAATCAGGGGAGGCTTATAAATTGTTGAAATCACTTTATAGCACATTTAGAGCTCATTTCACAGCAGTTTAAGGGGTTGCAATGAACCTAATAGCCTTCTCCATTTCCTAACTGTTTGTGATTTAAAAAATGATATAACATTTCTAGCACTTTAGAGTTATTTCCAAAAGTAACATGGTAAATCTAATCATTATATAATCAGTACATGATAAAAATCCCAGTGCTGTGAAGGCCTGTTTTCAAGTATCTTTCATCATGCTGTCCAATGTTTCATACATTTGGCAGGGTGATTCTTGCAAAATAAAGGACATGAGAAATACAACAGACCAGAATGTTTATCAGGCCTAAAATCCTGATCGGGGGAGAAAGAACTTTACAGGTTTGTGACCACAGCCCTTTGGGTTTTTGTTTGTTTGTTTGGGGTTGTTTGTTTGTTTGTGTGGTGAAGCTGATAAATTGGAAGAGGTTATAGATGATCCTGCCTTGAAGGAGCAATTAACCTGACGAGGCTGCTCCTTGCTCTGTAGCCATGTTTAATAGAACTTGCTATAGCTTCCTGTGTTGGGCTGTCAGAACCAGTTAGAAATGAGAAGTGCTGGACACTACAGTAACCAATTCACTTATAAAACAGTCACATAGTGGGAGGAGATGAAAATGTACTGGGCTTAGTTTTTTCTTCATATAATTTATTTTCAAATTCTCATTGATAAAGTGGAGAGGAAAATCTTATTTACTGGTGTGAAACATTTTTCTTGAAGAAGCAGGAGTTGAATACACGGTATTATTTATGTGCAGTCAGATATTAACCATTTATCCAGTTGTCAAGGACATGATCACTGAGTGTCATGACTTCACTGAATAACTGAACCAATCCTCTCACCTTGTATTGTGCAGGAGAAAACCAAGTCCAGGAACCTGTAGGTTCAGTGACGCTACAGAAAATCCCTTTGGGCTTTTATGGCTTGGGCTAATCAGTTTTAACCTAGATTGACCTATTAGTGCTTAAAACCATTGCTAATTCAGATTTACTGAGATCTAGCTGGTTGCCACAATTTCTCAGTTCAAAACCTCAATCCTGAAGTTTTTGATAACAAAACTGTGTCTCTGACATTTTCTTTAATTACCAAGTCAGTCACTGCAGTTATGTATTTTAGTTAACCACAAGGTGCTCTGAGGATTCAAAGGATATAAACAGGGAGACCCTTTTAATAAGATCCAACAGCATAATAATCCAAAATCCAACAGCATAATCCAACCAGATTGTCTGCTGTGCCTCTTCAGCCACCTTGAAAATTTAAGGGCTGCTGATTTCTGGATTGTGATTGTTGTTGCTTCACTTTTCCTGTCATATCTTTGTGTATGCTGCCTTTGTCTTGAGGACAGAAATTAGCAGTTGTTTGTGAAATACTTACAATTCTGCATTATAGTATTTTAGACTTTTATCTATCAAAGGCTATGAATTTTCTTCATTTTCAGTGCTGCTTGCGTAGCCATCCTCAAGAACTACTTTGGACCTACATAGTAGGAACCTTTAGCGTATCAAGGACATAAATCAAAACTGGTAGTTACTGGCCTCTGAGTCAAGGTATTTAACATAAATGTTGGCCTGATAATCTTGTGTATAAGCCTGGACTTACTTATATCTGTACCTGCATTTCTTATTTTTAACATTTTAATTGATGTGAGAATTGGAATTTGTTTATGGTCTCAATGATTTTTTTTATAATCTTAAATGGCAATGAGCCTAATAGGTAGTGCTATGTTTTATTGAATAAATTGAATAATATTGGGATAGTAAATATTACAGTTCTCCATGTCTGCAGTTTTTCCATTCTGCTATAGAGCCTATTACGTTTTCTAATTAGATGCATGTCATAAACTATGCATGGGAATGGTGCATCCTAAGAAAACCATTGAGATTGAGAGTATTCAAAACACCTTTTGTCTTCATCAGTGTTAGTTCCCATTTGAGTGGCTAACTGTAGTTACCCATATCAAACTGTTACTAAATATGCAGGAATTATTCCACGTACAGGCAGACATCTGTTAGTTCACTGCTTGCAGTTTATTAGACTAATATGTGTAAACTGCTTTGAGCTATAAATTACAAGATTAGGGCTTTTAATGTTTAGGGATATCATTAGGCATTGTATGCTGGAGGTAGATTTGACAATTGCTCGTTGCTAATGGAGTATATTTAAAGGAAAATCTGCATGAATTAATTTTAATTACTGTCATATTAAAGGGTATAAAACTAACTAATGTCAAAGGTGTACCAGTGCTGTTGATTCAGAGCGTTATCACGTGTGTATAATTAGAAAACCCTGTTTGCATAAATATTTCTTCAAATAAACACACACACAGACTTTCCTTTGAAATTCCAACCATGTCATGGCCTAAATTTTTCATATCTTTTGAGCTAAAGTTCATTACAAAAGTATTTAAACATTAAGAAGAAGCAACCAGTAGTGATCACTGAAGCTGCTGAACAGAGGAAGAACTCACAGGCTGAAGGTCTGCCAAATCCATGTGTCACTTGTGTTTGGGAAAGGAAAATGTTTTGTCTGGCTTTTTGTTTTAAAAGTTAAGCTTTAGCATGGCACAAGCAGCTATGTCTCAGGATCTGTCTGCTAGGTATGATACTGTTCTTGATTTTGTTTTCTAATAAATCCCCAAGAGGTCCCTGTTTAGTAAGACCAAGAGAAGGAAATGGGTGAGCTTCAGACAGCCCTTCTTGCAGTATTCCATGAACACTGTTAGCTGCTGACTTTGTAAATATGGAAGGAAAATAATGGCAGTGGAATAGTACAAGTTAGTTTGGACTTGGCGCAACCCAAAGAAGTTCTGATGAGCTATTACCTAAGAAACAGAACAACTTTCTGGCAACAACTTGCCTTTCCAAAGGGCCAGCAGGAAGGAAAATTGTGATCCATGCAATTCTTTAGTAGACTGCTATCCATAATGGGAACTCTGATCTCTCTCTTGAGAAGCTGAATACAGGAAAAATTTCTTTTACCAGCAAATACAGGTTGCTGTACAAAGAAGTGGTTTTATTCATTGTGTTTGTTAACTTCCTCTTTTAAAAGTTTCTGCTGAGGAACCCTGGTTAAGCTGTATGCTGTAGTTAGTTTCTCTCTCTGGAGTTAGAGAAAAGAAAAGGGAAGGAAAGGAAAGGGAAAAAATAAAAAGGATTCCCTTTATCTTATGGAACAGCAGGCTATCCATGGCTTAATGATCCAGCAGAACAGAGAGGTTTAGGAAGGGGCATGGCAGCTAGTGACTCTGGAGGAATTTGTGAGTGACAACTCAGCCAAAGCACACTCTGAAGCAGAAACTCCTCCAACATGTGAGTGCTGCTGAACTCCCTTCCTCTCCCCCTTTGGGCCATGGCTGCTCCTGCCCCATTGCTGCTGCTCTGGTAGGGTCTGCAAGAGGTGGCAGCACAGAACTGACTTCTTTCTTCTTTTGTTGTTTTGTTTCAGCTTTTGATTTGCCACCCTCTGTGTTTTGAAGGTGCCTTGACTGCTGTGGGGAATGTATAATGGGGTTGTGTCTGTGCTTACGAGTTGCAATGCATGAACGATGAGCTGTATGGAGATGTCTTAAAATGAATTTCAGCCTTTTTTGGGGGGTGCGGGGGGTGTTTGGTTGGTTGGGGTTTGTTTTTTTTTCAGATATCTAACGTATTTCTTTCTAAACTCCATTTTCTCTCTGCTCTGTCTCCCTGAAGCTGGAAAATGTCTGGAATCAGATGCATACCAATGGGCATTAGCAAATGTCTGGCTCTGAAAACTCCAGCATCTACCAAAGCAGGAAAAGCTCCAGCTCTGCTGTATTAACTGTTCTACATGAATAGTTCCATCATAGGGTGTCTGGGAATAGTGACATATACACAAAAACTATTATAGCCCATCATTCATTTTCCAGTAGAATAATTCATAAACATTCATAAAAATTTAGCTGTGCCATGTGGCAAACATCCCATCCTGCAACCATGAAAAGCCTAAGATTTTTCATTTTCCATTGTAAACATTTTATTATGACATTTTCTGATTAGAATCGCATAAATCTCTCAGCAGTGAGTTCATTGCATATATTTCTTGCTGAGATTGTAGCTACAAGTAAGCATCCTCTGGTATTCTTTATATGTAATTTACTTAGAGAAGGTAGCAGAATAACAATAACACCTCAGAGGTATTGGATCAAAAATTATACAGAGAAGAGTATTTTCAAGGGAAAGAGAGCATAACACCAAAGGAGCGAACAAAGTCTTATTTGCTGTGTGTTGTTTGCAAAACGTTTTGAACATTTTATTGAATATATCTTCCTTGTGAATTATGCATGCTCTCCAATGCCTTGGGAAGATGTAAAACTTTATATATTACGAATGGAATACATGACCTCCTGATGTTTCCCAGATATTGCTTTAAGTCAAAAACTGAACAATTTCATATCTACCAAGGGTTATTTTATTCCCTTTTGAGGTGGTTAAGCAAGAATATTATGGTGAAGGGAAGATTTCTGGATGGGGTCTCTCACTGGAGCCTGCTGCATGTCATTGCAGGAAGAGTCTGTATATTGGTGCACTAAAATGGAGGTTCTGTAGGCTAAAAATTCATCTTTCCAGTAAGTTGCAAGTGAAAATAACGTGTTCTAATTCCTTTAATAATTCCAGTGAGGTCTCATAACTTTTTAAATCTTTATATGCCCAGCACCTGACTGGTTTTGGGTTCAAGCTGCAGATCCTTGTGGTGGGTCAGTTAGACTTGTCCTTTTGAGACAAGCACATGCCTTGCTGTGTGAGTGAGTAGCCAAGGCTGGCTGGAGGTGCCTTTTCCAACGTGGTGGTTTCACTCCGGTGCTCAGTGCATTTTCCATCACACCTTCTTACAGCTTTTCAGCGTTAGGTCTGGCTCTGAAAGCTAGGTATCAACAGCACGTGTTTTACTGCTGCTTTCAAGAAAATGTTTCCGTTTCTAAATGGATTCTCAGCTAAGCTTCTTAGTAAGATATTCATCCACTCAGTGAACCTTTACAAGATTCTTCAAAGTACCAAATATTCTCTTTTGGAGTATCTTTTAAGAAAAAAAAAATGATGTAAGCACATATTTTGCTTTGTTATTTATGTGAATTCTAAAAATTGCACTGCTTGAGCAAAATTGCGTCAATGAATCACTGAAAATGGAGTTCTGTGGAATGGAAATTAAGAGTACAATGAGAAGTGGCATCAACTAAAGTACATTGAAATACAGAATTCAGGATATGAGCAATTGGAATTCCATCTCTCACTACTGGCATCAGAACATGAAACTGAAGCAGTATTTATTATTAGTCAGTTTTATGTATAAATGTCCTGAGTCTTTCTATTGACAGCGTGGTTCTGTCATGTGATTCACCTTACTAAGAAAAGAAACCATACTGTTTAGTAGAGAGTTCATTAATTAGATTCTAGCCCTAGACTTTTCCAGAGATGATAATTGTTCTGTTTTATAGAAAAGCTCTCTTTTTTGCAATATAAAGCTCAGCTCTTGAACCTGAGCCATGTTAATACATGGTTAAAAGTAGAACAAAGGGAAAATGAAAAACACTCCCTCCCTCCCAAAAAACCAAAACAAAACCCAAATCCCCAACAACAACACCACATTCCAACACGAAAAACCCCACCACCACCAAAACAAGCAAAAAACTGCAATCAAACAAACAAACAAAACTGCAGAAAACCTGCTGAGCTGGGGCTCTGAAGGACTCATTTGCACTGAAGGCCTCTTTCCCCAGAGGGAGGGATCCAACTCGTGGTAGAGGGTTGGGAACCTGCCAGCACAGCTGGCAGAGGAAGCACAAAGGGTAAAAATGACCTGTGGTTTGATTTAGCCCACGGCAGAAAACCTGGTGTGGTCAATGTTGCCATTTTTGTCCTGGGATGGGCAGGGTGAGTTTGCTGGGAAAAGGTTTCTGTGTGTGAAGCAAAGCTGTAGTCAAAAGAGTCAAAAGGGAGGAGCTGGGAGGTCAAAACTGGCACAAGCCACTTATTGTTGGGACTGAATATGGGGATGTAGTTGTGATGGAAGGAGAGAGGTATGTATATGGATACAAGAATAGGGGTAACTGTTTCTCAGGGGAGTGTAAAATGTGAAAAAAGAGAGACAATACCTAGAACTCTGCTTACAAATTGCCCCTATTTTGCTGGCAAGAGCAGTTTCCTGAAACTTGTCTCCTGATTGTTCGAGAGGCAACACAGAGTAAGGAAGTAAATGTAGAGACAAGAGTAAAATGCTGAACTCATTTTTTCTGAGGCTTTTCTGTTGTTATTGTTCCTCTGCAGGTGCACTAACAAAAAAAGATCCAAAGCAATTCTTCCTTCCTTTCCCATCCTCTGGAGACACACAGCTTGATTTTTATGCTGGTCGTGTTCATGATCTTGCATCGTTGAGTAAAAAGCTTTCAGAGGGTGCTTTGTTTTTCATCTGTTCTCCTGGCCTTTTGTTAAGGCAAAGGCTGTCTTCTGCAGTTCTTTGAAAAGGCTTGCTCTTGTGGGGCTTTAGCCTATGTGAGGATCTACAACCGAATGGTTAATAATGTCAGATCTTGAAGGGTTAACAGGGTCTGTTTCTTAGATACTCATTTTACAGGTCTGTATATGAAAAGAAAGTTATAGAAGATTATACATCTGTTCTTTAGAAAGTGGCTACCTGATAAAAAGTGGAAAGAAATATTTGGATGGTAAATATATAACACAACATAAATTATTTTGCAAGTGGAAAATTTTGGTTTTGTCATTCATCTCTCTTCAGTAGCCTGTTCAACTTAATTTGAGAAGATGGACAGGCCTTTAAGATAGCTTATATGATGAGTCAGCCAGAGACTTAGAGAAGTAGTCTAAAGAAAAAAAGAATACTGCAGGATCCAGCTCAGAAAATTGGGTTATTATTATTATGCAGTAGTTGGAAAAGGTAAGCAAAACTGAGTGTTCCTGCTGTCTGTACCCTGTGTAGAATATATCTGGTTCGAAATGTTCAGCATCACCACAGAAATAGTGTTTCATGTCCTGTTTAATTTTTCTCTTAAACTTTTGAAAGGTCGAATAGGGGCCAGACCAACCAAATGACCATTTTTCCTCCAGAAAGAGCAGCAATAATAAAAAAGTCAGCTATGAAACCAGACAAGTTCTTGCATTCAGACACCATTGGGGTGAGGGAGTTATGAATCATGTGTTTTTTCTGGCTTGTGTCTGGTAGTGAAGGAAAGTTTGAAGGCAACACTTGCAGGTAAGCAAGAATCATTATGGCATATTGTTGAGCCAGATCTTTCAGCCTTTGTAATGGAGTTTACAATATAAAGAAAATATTGAAAAAAAATCCAACTCACTGTCTTACCCACCATAAAGGCATATGTGTGTATTTGCATATAGCATGCAGTATTTTCTTTTGTAAACTGGTCTACCTTGTTTTCTATTTCCCAAAAATGACCTTGTCCTTCCTGGCTTATTAAACTCATTGTCCAATCCAGTGCTGGCTAATGTTATTGAATAATTTTGCATTGAAAGTGGCAAATAAAGTGGGTGCTATATCTATGTTTCCACTTTTTGTTTTTTTTTAGGAATACTCAAGAGATCTAGAGAATGCACCAGAAGCAGCATTCTGACATTGATACCCAGAAACAAAGTTTATATCATGTGGCATTTGGAAAATACCTTTGTATAAATAGGTCTGAATTCAGTTCTTATGTGCTTTTAAGTATCCAGGTTTAATGTGGCTGGTTGGTTATTTGACTTTCAGATGAAAAAGAAATCACTAATTATTTCAGGGTCATAGAACAGCCGTGGCAGGAGGATTTTTAAGTGCTGTGAAAGTTGTTTAAACAGTAGGCTAATAATAAATGAGTATTTGCTTTGCAGCACTTGTCACAAGAACTGATAAACTGCATCCTAACTTCCTTCTATGATGATTATCCTGGTGACTGTGGATCTCTGAAAGAACTCACTCAACTGCAGGACTTCAGAAGAAACTGATGTACAGATCCTGAAAGCTGAACCCAAGTGCCAGCTTCTGCCGTATTGTTATGTTTGTCTTTCCCCTTCAGCAGTGGGATCAAAACAGATTTTGTATTTGGATTGGATTGGATTGGATCTTCACTTTCATCTATACTTACACTAAATGGTTCAGTCTTTGCATTGTGCTAAACAGTGTTGATATTCTTTTGTCCATGTACAAAACTTAAACTCTTATGCTGAATGAAGTTCCTTACAGTTATCTATAATAAGAAGAAATGTTAGTTAACACTCTGGCAGTGTTTTAAATAAAAATGGTCAACCTGTACAGGCTTGTAATTTTCCTCTCTACTCATCCCCCTGCATTAAATCCTACCTTGTATTTAATTAGATATTTTCTTAATTTCATGGAAAATGGAATTTTATGGAATTTTTAATGTTCAAACAGGAAATGTCCTTGCTAAAGGGCAGTCTGCTTGGGGTGATCACAGAGATGATGTCTTGGCTGTATTGAGGTCTGTCCACCCGTGGTGAGTACAGGATTTTTGCCCTAATTGAATGGACACTTTGGATGTGAACTACTATATTTTCATTGATATTGTCTCTGTTATTGTTCTCCCAATGTAATACTCTATCAGGAGGGCTATTATATATGGTTTTGATTCAATGCTTTCAAAATTAAAAGCTTTACTCATCTTTTCGGGGGTTTTCAACTGATTCATCTTCCTCATTCTGCTCACTTTTATTTTCTGTCTCTTTTCATTTCTTTGTGACCTTTTAAGTTGATCTGAACTAAAAAGGATATGCAAACCCAAGACATTCTATTGCTCTCTATTTTGTTTTTTTTCAACACCTTGAAAATCAAATAAATCTGTGAGTTCACATATAAATGTAATTTGCTTTCATCTCACTCTAAATTAGGAATTCTGATAATGTAGCTTTAAAGCATGCACTTTGGAGGCTGGGCTGGTGTACCTTAATGTGTGGAACCCTTTTTAAGGTAGCTGTAATTCCATTTTACAAGAGTCAGCCCAAACTGCTTCTCTTTAAATAGCCCATTAGAGTCCCCTAATAGGAAAATTTATAG